>OX637867.1:8094031-8308856 GCA_951802705.1 Netelia virgata | reverse complement strand
ATATGGAAATAAAAAGTGCTCTATAACAGTCCTAGTAACGAATAATATTATTTGATGATTATGACTAATGTTTTTAATAACATGGAAAGTTAACGATCGTTAATTAAAGAAACATAATTCGTGCTGTTGATTATTTTTACGATTCGGTGGGTATAAATTTGGATGAGATAAAAAATATATCAAAGTCCGAAGCACGGGCGTCGTATCGATAACAGACGAGAAAAAAAGAACGTAATGGAGAGATCGATTGTTTAAGCAGTAAAAGAAATTAGGTTTTAAAAAATTGTAATAAAGTAAAAGCGAAAGGTGATCACGAAAAATAAATTAATAAAACGCGACGGCAAATCCCTCCAGAATCCCCTTTTCTCTCGTTTCGACGTTTTCATTTTTAACCCCGAATAATGAAAATAGAAAAAAAAGAAAACATTATTACACAAAATCTTGATGAATAGCACAAATGGTTTCTGGCTGTAAAACTCTACAAGATCTCTATGAGAACTTTACTAATATCTTATACGTGAAGGGAATGCTATGTTTTTTTTAAATCGTGGCTCGAGGATTCAACCGTACATAGGGGAAGGCCGGGCAAGACGGGACACTGGGCTAATCACGTGGTCAAAATCAACCAATCAAGATAATTGCGGTGCCTAATTACTCGTCGCCATGACAGTGATCAGCTGTGCGAGTGTTGACATAATCGCCAGTCAATTGTTTTTATTATTGGAAAAAGCGTGAATTGCGTCGATTCGTTACATCGATTTCTTCATATTCGATTGTCAGAACAAAATCATTAAAACTTGTGAATTTTTGGTTGCACTTGGGTGAATGTTATAGACAAAAGATTGCAGTAGGAGGTAAAAGCTTGTTTTTTATTAACATATTCCTTGTAAAATTTATATTTGATTTTGAATGTAAAAACTCATCGGCGGGTAAGATGGGGCATTTTTCCCGACACAGCGCTTATAATTATTTATTTTATATATTATTTTGTTTAAAGTGTCTATAATTATAAAATCTAAAACAAAGAAGACTACTAGAAAGTCGTCTTCTAAAGAGATGGATATTAGTAATACAGAAAATACTCCATGTTTTTATTGCTCAGGATGATATTTGGACTCCGATAAAGGTTGAATCGTGTGTTCTTCGTGTTTTGAGTAGGCACATTCTAGCTACTCAAGTATTGATGACAAGGATGAGGAAATAACTCATATTTGTGTGTTTTGTCGTTTTTAGATCAGGAGAATGACCTATCGGGTAAGATGGGGTGATCGCTAATTTTCTATAAATTGTTAATTTATGACGAGTGCAACGATTGGACGTTCTCAATTCCATATGACTATTCAAGACGTATAACAAATTGACTAAATAACATTAAATACGATTTAAAAACTACGAAATCCTATGAATTATTGAATTTTTAACTGGTAACAACCCGTCTTTTTTGCCAGCGGATTTTTAACGAAAAATAAGGCACGAAATTTGGTAACAGACATTTTTTGTACTCACCAGGGCTACGTAGAGGAACGTTCGGGAGGGCTATCCGGACTCGAGGGTACTCTCGTCGCGAGCAGGTGCGTATTGAGCGGATGCGGAAGTGGTCCGAGATGGGGCACCGTGGGCGGTGGCGCAAGTCCTATGTACGGTGCGGTACCGAGATAAGTCGGTGCACCGACGTTCGGCGCACTTGGCACATAACCGTCGTGCCAATAACCACCATATTGAATCATTCTCGTTGCTTTCCAAAACGCCATTGCCCGAATCTCGTTGTTCGCTAAAGAAACGAAACAGATAAACACAAACAAAATATCATTATCGTCTCATTTACAGCCTCGATTAATCGAGTAAATGTTTTGAAACATGGATTAAAATTATTTGTGAAAAATTACGTGAAAAAAACAATAGAATAATGTAAAATTATTCGTGAATTTTGGGAGAACGAATGTCGCGGGAGTTGCTAATAATGCGTCGGCGCCGGTGATTTCTCAACGGTATGGCCGAGATCCTTCATACATAGCCATTTCCGGTAATCCATCGATGTATCTGTCGAACCAATGGGAGAGCGATGTATCTCCCGCGGTCGAATCAAAATGCTTCTCGGTCGCACGAGGCGTGGTTATACGAGGCCAAATCCATTTCACTGATCCGTTATGTGTACTGGCTCTGTCCCGAGAACGAAACGAAAATCTCGGTTTTTGCCGCGGAACTTTCAGCCCGGTTATTTTGCTCGTTTGGCTTCGCGCTTAATTGGTGCCAGTTTGTATCTTCTTAATTGTTAGAGCTGTGCGAAGAAGATGAAGGAATGAGCGAGAGGGCGGGAGACCGAGGGAGTACGAACAAAAAAACTACGGTGAATTAACGATTGCCACACAAACTCGAGAGAAAGCGTATTTCTCTCGATGATTTGCTCTCGTAAAATTGAAATGTACGCGTTTGACGATTCAACTGAAATCGTGGCGTAATTTAATAACATCCTCCCTTATGTACACAGTCACCCCAGATGCAGAGAGAACGGAACTTTGCGTATATTTGCAAATATTTCAATGAAATTCGTTGGGCGTCGATTAACTCGTCTACAATAAACCTTCAAAAAATATTAATTACAGGTATGAGAAGAAAATTGAAACTTTTCGTACGTTTTAATTCATAATCAAGACGTAACCTTAAAATTGTGTGGACTTTTTTCTAATTCAATAGTGAACAAAAATAAGTTCCCAGAGGCCAAGAATTCAATTTTTTAATTTTTAAACCACGTTTATTTGTTTTAATTGAAAGTTAATTTTTAATAAGAACCGAAGGTAGTAAATACGTGTCTATTAAGTTCCCGAAATGTTTTATTTATAAATTTCGTTAAAATCGAGATAAACAAAGAGAGAGTGAACGACGAAACGGAGGATATCTCATTCAGTGAGAAACCCGACAATAAAATAAGGCATTGGAGTTTCGAGTTTACAAAAAAAAATCGTCTCCACTCATAAATTATATTGTAAGAGGCAGTGATATATGCAGATAAATTTCAAGGGGGGGTCTCTTCACCGCGGTAGTACAGAACTCACAGCGTTTAGCTACGAGCTGCTACCGCTAGATGTCACGGCGTGCATCTGCTATAAGGCCCCGGCACAAAGAGGCGTACCAATCGTCGATGCGTCATAGCAGAAGAAACCCTGACAGACACATATGTGAATCCGGTAACCGACTTTCAAGAAATTAATTTGTTCTCGATGCATTTGTTTGTACTCGATCGTACCATATTTAATTTCGTTATAATCTAACTTTAAACATTTGTTTTTAAGATAATTAACAAAAATATAGTAGATTATTGCAAGATTCACCTTAAAACCACATTTTTTAAAAATCGCGGTTGGCCATCTCTCCCGGGGTATCCGGGTGTGATGGCAATATGAGTAAAAGAGAGATGGCCGCACTTTACTTCTATCTTTGGATTCCTCTTTTGGTTTATGCGTTCGTTTGCAATGCCTTTTTCTTCGTCTGACCACATTTAGAACACATATAATCAAATTCAGAACATTTTTCGTGTATCCAGAGCTGACATACAATACACTGAAACTAGTCTTCGATGAGACTGGTTATTTAATAATTTTCTCCACAACTAGCGCAAGTTATCTTCTTTGGTCACATCCTCATCTGATAAATCACACAATACAGGTTCTCCGTCTTTACTACTCAAGGTGGCCACATGGCCATCTCTCCTAATCTTCCGGGTGAGATAGCCACGCATAAAAAACAAACCAATAAACACAGAGTATGTAAAGTTTTGAGGTTATAAAAAAGCCGTGTTCGTGCACTCTTAAAAAATGCAAAAAAAGGATTTTTTTTCTTCAAAATTGTATCACCACGACATAGAATATCAGCCCTCAAGAAAATATTAGCGGTAGACAAAACAATTAGTTACAATTTTAGTTACTTTTTCATTTGTTTTCGGTGGAGTTTTTGACTCGCGCTTGCACCTTACTTACGTAATTGGCCATCTTTCCCGTATGCCCATCTCCCCCGGACTTACCCTATTATATTTATCACTTCCAACAACTCGCAAGTGTAGTTTCATTTGCGAAGAGTGGAAATAACAGGAATAATAAAGGGGCTAGAAACTCGTGTTAAGAAAGCAACGGGGGAGAGGAGGTTGGAAGAAAACGCCAATCTGGTGTACCATTTTTGTACACGTCTACTCAAATACATATATGTACATAGATATACTTCTAGATCGCCATTAAACCTATATGTAACTACAGAAATAGTCCTTGTCGAGTGCAGCTGCGTGTAAAAGTGACCGAACCAGGGGCCGAATATGCGCTTTTTAACTGCCATGACTTCCGCTCCCCCCGTTACAAGACGTTTCCGAACGTCACTTCCACCTTATCCCCACGTCGTCCGATACTTCTCCCGTTATTGCGCTCTAAATATAACAACGTAAATAAGACTTTTCTTCCTGTGCATTGAAAATTAGATACCACCACATGCTATTTTATTGTTCGTTCGTGACAGTCGCAAAATGTTGTAGCGGTGAATGAAAGCTCCAAGAACGTCACGTCTTTTGCCATTGGTATATATATTTTCTTTGCATAGAACTGGCTCTCCTCCGTCCGGTGTTCGACACGCACGGCGTTAAAAAAAACTGTAATATTATATATTCGACGTAGAGTCTTTCAAAGTCGTAGCGAAGAAACGAGAGGGACGTATAACCGGTGGGTATGGGGCGTATACGTCCGTCTCGTTCTCTCGAAGGGAACGCGCGCTCGCCTCGCGCGCCGAGGGGGTCTTTTACGACGCATGGAGACGCGCTCGGCCGTTTTCTCTCCCGGCATATCTCGCGGAGTTCGCGAGGGCATTTTTGCTCGCTCTTGCTCGAGACGCTTTTACATATCGTAAAGAGCGAGACGTGCGCCTCTGTGTGTGTGTGTGTACGCGCGAGGGAACAAGGGAGAGACGGAGAGACAGAGATGCAGAGTTCTGTTCTACATAGCGAGCTAAGAAGCTGCGTATAAATCGGACCTACGGCCTGTGGCTGTTATGTCTCTCGCTCAGAGCGTTTAACATTTTATGCTCACTCACTTATGCTTTCTCTCCCTCTCTCTCTCTTCGTTTGATTTTCGTCATCATTGAACGAAAATCCCTGGCGACCGAGGGATCAGCATATACGAGTCTTCGATCCCGAAACGAGTGAAATGACAGTGTAATAAAAAAGATAAGCACGGCTTAAGAAGCGATGTTATACGTTGTTTTTGACTCGAGCGAAAGAAAGAAAGAAAGAAAGAGGAGAGAGTGAGAGAGAGAGAGAGAGACAGCTGCAAAACGCGATTCGTAAATTTTATGACAAGGCGCAACCGATTGGGACGAAATGTAGCTTAACGACGTTTTGCCACAATTTCAATTTATCCCTTGGCCGAGCTAAATTTCGGCTTCGCCATGCTCGAGAATTTACGACTAGCCTTTTCAACGTAAAATCCAATTTTTTATCATTCTCTCGCTGTTCTCTTGTCAAATTTATGCCCGATTAAACGACAACAAAAAAATGAGAGTTTAATTGTACGATGAAAAAAAGGGGGAAATTTACGTGGTTAAAGACCGAGTGAAAAATAGAACTATAAGTTTCAAAGTGCAGCGCTCCAGTCGGGCGAAGGCGTGACGACATCGATGAATTTGTTATGTAAATCGCTGAAATCGGACAATTGCATATTCAAGCACGTGGCTCATTAGTCCGAAGCGACTTTTACGCTCCGACTATTAGAGCGATTCGTTTCCCCACATTTGAATTGTATATTTCAATGGTCGGTGTCCGTGTTCTTAGATTCGCATTTGTAAATCGAATTTCTTTATTCAATCATGTTCCATTTCGCAAAAAAAAAGAAAACAAAATTGCGCGAATTACTCGTTTGTATCTCGTCGTGATAAATTGAAAAACAAATATTTGCAAATTAGAGATTAAAAATGTAATTGACTGTCCGCAGTTCCGAATAATGCAGAAAGATAAAGGAATTTTTTGTTTCAAATGACCTTAAAAAAGATGACTTTTATACTTCGTAAAGCTAAATTCTGGTTCGTTTCTCTCGTTGACTCGTAGCTCGATAATCATAATATTATATTTTCTATTGAACCTCACGCCCATTTTATTGTACGATCGCTTCCACGTACACGACGGACCCTAACGGACAATCTACTAATGTCATATTCAAATTAACTTCTCTACCGTCCTTCTTTTCAGTCGAGGTTTGACTATGCATAGTCATTTAAAGTAAAAACGAACAATGTAATGTAATAAATTTCGTTTTACACACTTGACATTGTTTCATAAAATGAAAATAATTTTTTTTTAATTATCAAACTTTTTCTATTTCGCGGGTTAACTTAACTTTATTAAGATAATCGCGATGGAGCAAACTCCTATGAAAATTCCATCATAATTGGTCGAATGATAATTAGTATTTTGGTTTTTCAATAAGAGTGAAAGAAAGTGTATTCTATCACGCGATTCACTTAGTTCTTAAAATAATAATTAGGACGAGGCACGAAAGAATAGAGTCAATGACTCTTCGGTGTTATCGATATCGAGGCGGGAGATGTCGCGACAATCTTTATGCGAATACCAACATAAACATCACGAGAATCGATTAAACGTAGTTATAAATATGGCCGATTGGGACAATATTATTCCTCTTAGGTCGAATTCACGATTCGTGACGGAGGCGACGTTTTCGTAGACGGAAGCAGAGAGATTTCTACGACTTCGGAAACGACGAGCACAAATTTTCCAGTGCAAGCTCCGGCCACGCCTCGTCAACGATAAGATGAGAATGGCTGTGATAACGATGATGTTGGTCACTTTGATGACTCTGCGAATATAACGATCGCTGCCCGTCTTTATGTATTCACAAATCGTTCCATTCTTGGAAAATCGGCAAAGTGCAGTTCGGAGAATTAAGAATTTTCCAATATTTTGATAATTCCGTCAATTTCGTTAAGTTTCGATCGTAAAATAAAACCTTCAGCCAGAAGTGAGAAGGCAGGAGTTAGGTAATTCTAGAAATCATTGAGAAACCTCTCGATAAATGATGGTGAGGATAGATCGTTATAATGGGTAATTAGACGATTGTATTTGAGACTCGCTGGATATTTTCATCTCGGATAGGCACCAGTTAACGAATTGCCTCTCGCTCGGACAAGATTCGTTACATTATTTTCATTATTTTGCATTTATTCCATCATTATTTACTCATTTTTATTAATTTTATTTCAATATAATTTTGTTACACGAGCAATGCTTAAGGTCAAGGGTTGACTCAAAGTAATAGCGATCTTTTCGAAATACTTTGACTAATCATTGCCTCGGGTAAGAACTACATTGGTTCTTAAAAAAATGTACGTAACTGATTTATCGAATCAATTGTCATTTTGTACGATAAGTCTTGTTGACTTATCGTACAAAAATCCTTGCAGAAATAGTAACGTCGGTAGTTTAGTTATCGTCACTGTCTACACGTGCTATCTATATAGATATCCAGCAATAATAATTATCATCGTCGTCTCCCCGGTGTAGAGTTTTATCTCTATGTACATTTTACGCATAAAACATAAGCTCGTGTCCCAAGATCGATCGTTCTTCGAAGCGAATAGTCGATTCTTTTAGTAATACGCGACGTTAAAAAGGAAAAAAGTGTGACTGGAAAATAACGTATCGAGAAACAACTTACGCTCGATTACGCAAGTGATATTAACGGAGAATATCGTACGACGAGTGAAACGACTGGTCTATGCAGAAGCTAAGTCAAATTCTCAGTTTCGTACGGCGACAATGGATCGAGGAGAGAGAAAGAGTCTCTAGCTATCCCTCTCTCTCTTTTCCTTGCATACCGAGACACGCATAACAAAGAAAAAAGTGTTTCGTGCAAAAGCACCGACGATCGATTCTCATTGAACAAAAACTCCTTTCGCAAAATCACAATAGGCAAACATTAAATCAATGAAAATCTCTCAATCGCCATTCATTAAAAACCACCGGAATCGATTAACCCAGAAATATTGCCTAGTATTGAAAAATGGGTCAAACACTCGTTTCACGCGAGTATTGAAAAGTGTCGAGTTACCTCGTCGACGAAAGAAAATCAATCTACCTATTCGCGAGAGATTCGAGAAAATCGGCGCAATTTTCCAGTCTCGTCATTATTTATTTAGACGCATATACAAGAACCTATCCGTATAATAAGCGAATGATGAAAAGACCCGGAACAGCGTAACGCGAGTTCCGTTCGCGACGAGGATGATTTACGCTCGTCGCGCGACAACAGGCGTACGAGACGAATGCATATTGAACTCGTCGATGCGCCACTCGTGCGAGATAAAATAATAAATAAAACAGGAATATCGCCGCGTTATGTTTTTTTGTTTGTATTTTGTATACACATATATATATATATATATATATATATATATATATATATATATAAGAATAGCATTAATAGGAATAAGGTAGCGGCGTTTCGACGCCTGTATATCCCACAAATACCTACATTCTCATTTCCCCCGACAGTACAGCGACATTGTACTCGTCCGATGTCAAGGAAACACCAATCCCCACCACCCAGCACTCGGTTCATTGCGACACGATATGCTCGGCCGTTGGTACATGAAGCGCACACGCGACTTTAGAATGTGTCAGTGCCACGTGTCGCTTGCTCTGTCCTTCTTTAGAATGCACCAACACTGCTACATAATATATATCTATATATATATATATATATATTAACGCCGAGCGCGTAATAGCACTTGGAAAAACCGATTCGCGAGTCTAGAACTTTATACTTCCTTTACTTCTCTCTCTCTCTCTCTCTCTCTCTCTCTCTCTCCTTTTTAATATTCCTTGTCCCGGCACAGACACAGAGATAAACTCGCGCTTTATATAAGCTTCGTCTCTGTTGCACTTTTCGAAGTGTAAGAAGCACGCGGCGTTATGCAAGGTCGCACGATAAATTGCCAACTTTTGTAGCCAGATCGCTGCTCGCTTGCCGCCTCTACCGTTAAATGTCTCTATCGGTGTACCGCTCTTGAGACCGACGGCTCCAACGTCACGCTACTTGCCACGTTGCACTTACGGCCGACGACGGCTTCTAGAGATATTCATTTTTCTTCCAACTTACGCTATATATAGATATATACATTGGATTAACTAAACAATTATTGCATTTTTAATTAATGAAGATACGTGTTTTGAAAAAAAAAAAAAAAACAATCGCAATTATTTTTTGACAAATCAAATGTACTATCTATTGTAATGTAAATCTATTTTGTATATATATCTGGTTGGTCAGAAAGTATAATTGCATACAGGATTCAATTTTATATAACGAAGGTAAATATTATATATGAGAGGTTAGGTTACGGATAACTGTCTAACATAAGTGTAACCAGACATTTATACATACTGTTTATACTGTATAAGCTACCAGCGTCGATCTTCCTATCTCCAAGTACCAACATCACCGAATTAATTGTGTTACGCCCCCGTGACTTATATCATGCCCATGGTGCATTTTCGAGGTTGTTCGATTTGCTCGAACGCTCGTTATATTTCACTCAGATGCAGTGCTTCTCTCTCTCTCTCTCTCTCTCTCTCTCTCTCTCTCTCTCTCTCTCTCTCTCTCTCTCTCTCTATCTTTCTGAAACATTTTCTAGTGGCTTAATAGCACGATCTTACATCGCACGTGTCGGGTGATAGACACTTCGATAGTCTGGGTGCATATATATGTTGGCGTGTGTGTACATCGCATGTGTAGATATATCTATTCGGTATCTATTTAGGTATCTCGATCTTTCGTAGCGGTAGCGTGCCCACCCTCTCTCTTACTCTGTTTCTCTCTCTGTCTCTCTCTCTCTCTCTCTCTTTCTTTCGCCAGCTCGGTTATTCTCGCTCTCATGTCTCATCCCATTTATCTTACTTCCTTGATCGCTACGAGCTACATTACATTCTCGTTTGTCTCGCTTGGGCCGCCGTTGCATCTTAGTCCGCGAGAGTGCAGGACCCGCCCGCGAATACTACAAGTTGCAACTGTTTGCGAAAGTTGCCAGTGCCACTCTCGTAGCGTCGTGTAACCGTGAGTGTACAGTCGAACGAGAAAGTTTGCGATTATGAGAGATGCTAACGTTTATCTCTAACGATAAAATTTTGTCGACATTCGGTGATTGTAAAATAACGAACGTCGACGATATAGAAACATTATTGTTGTTTTCTTAACTTTTGAAATTTTTTATTTTTTATTAGGAGCATTGTTAATGCATATTTCTCTACAGCTGCACTGAGTTTGTTCAAAAATAAACAATAGAAACCCCTCACTTGCGACAAGGCCGACGCCCACCCCCCTTTTTTTACCTCTTCACGAACCCTCTAGTCTATTTCTTCTTGCTGGACGACGAGCCCGAAATTCGTCAAATAACTGCGCAACGATTCGCAAAATGATCGAGTCTCTCGTGCCAAATGAAACAAGGCTTAACGAAGAATTTGCAACATGGTCGAAAACCCTGATGTTTAATGAATCGAGCATCAACAAGATGAATGATATGGAGATTGGACAACGCAAATAGAAAAAAAGAGAAAGTGAGAGAGTCAGACTAAGAAAGGGAAGAGAGAGGGAGAGAGAGAAGGACGAGAAGCAGCACGAGTGAGTTCATTCATCGAGATTCATTGACTTCGCTCTCTGGCACTGCCCGAGATAATACATTAAATACGTGTCTCGGCATTCGACACTTTAAACCTATGAATTTTTCAATCTATCGACGATCAAAGTCAAAAGCACATACACGTACTGAAAGCTTGTAGAAATTTTAAAGACACGATTTGACATTCTTCAAAAACACCCAGAATATTAATTGGTAACAAATAGTTTTTTGATAATATAAGATTTAAAAACGAGAGGAGGAATCTTGTGACGTAAGAGGAATTTGAACATGAAAAATTAAACCATCGATTTGTTCGACTGTGCTTAACGACAAAAAAGAGTACATTTCAGACGACACGTTTGTAAAACGGCGAGACCGAAAAAGCCTCGCGGTAAAAGGTACGCAGTAGCCACAGGGGGCATTTTAGGAGGTACGAACGTCGTCGACGAAAGTGGCGTTATTAAAAAAACATCCAACTCCCTTCTATATTATTATTCCTAAAAGATGATTCTTCTCTCGAAGTCGCTTATTATATTAAAAATATACCTACCGCCTCATAAAAGAGTCTCGGTCAACACAGTCGATCGATAAATAAATAAATATTCACTACTTTCGTCAAAATATTCTGATTTCGATAATAATGTAAAATAACAATAATAATAATTATGATTATTTTATCCCTATTCGTAAACGTTGTTTATAATCGTGAATTTAATTATGTCATAATTCATTTGTCAATGTCGCTAATCGCGACGTCGTACGAATTATTAATAATTATTCGATCAAATTGTTTAGAGACATTGAATTTCTTTACGGCTGATCCGTACAAGAGATAAGTAACCTGAGAATAAGAGCGAGAGATAGCCCAACCGATAAGGATATATACCGCGTGACAATGCAATTAACCGTCACGAAACACACGCGAGAATATTGCAACCTGTACTTATTTTGCTTTTATCGCTCGATACATACTATGTTGCACGATGCAACGCGCCATCGTGCATCCTCGCGACGTTTCTTTTTCTTTTTTCGTGTTTATGAGAGAGCTACCCTCGAAGAGAGCGCCGCGTGTTCGGCCATATCGGCCACATTGTCGACCGGTTTCCGCGCTCATGTTCCAAAATCTCGCTATCGCGCTGTATCTCATCGCGGTCGTATAAGTTTCGCGAGGCGATGTTAACCTTGTAGACACGACTCAGCGGCGAGAGGCGCCCTTTCGCGAGGGATACGTCTGCATTTTTTCGAAAATATTAGTACCTGCTGCTTTTCTCATTCGCGCGGAACCGAAAAGATCCGTTAAATAAACGACGCGCTAGGAGGAACGAGATACAAAAATAACGTTGACGATGATACGCAGAGAAATTAATTATGAGTAATTTAAAAAAAATGAAATTTTAAAAAATACACACTGTTTGAAAAAAATTGACAATATTCGTAACGAATAATAATATTCGTGGTAATTAATATATTTGGTTTTATTATTCAATTCTCAATATTATTTTTGATGTTATGAGGGGAAAATTTCGAGTAATTAATCTCCAAGAAGTGAATAATAATTGACAAATATTTGAAACGAATGTTTTTTGTTATAACGAATAACGATATTGGTCAATGTTAATATCTCGTGTATTATTCAACTTTGTAAAATAATGTTACAAATTTTATATTAATTGTTAACATAAACCATAACATTAAGAAGAAAAAATTGCGAATAATTGTCCAAAAAGAAATGAAAAGGTATTGAGAAACATTGGAAATAAACATTATTTTCGAAAGATTGAGAGTAAAAGGAAATAACGATATTTATATAATATTAATCCTCGTTCGTAATTATATTTGCATGAGAAAAATTACTTTCAATATTTTTTCCATTGGAATAATTCATTGGATCGCAAAAATTATATCAAGGTTGTACACGACATATACAGAGTATACCTCGCTTATATTGAGATATGAACTACTCGTGTCGGAGACGAGCTGTGAATGCATATTCACGCGATATAGTACGACATAGTTTATTTCCACTAACTCGCGTATAAGAAGTCAAGGACCAGTTTTCTCTCTCGATATTCGTATCGCTGCCACCGCAATACCAGCATCTCGCACTTCATATATCTTGGCTGATATCGCAAATTAATTATTCCATCCAATGTGCTCGAATATATCAAAGATTTATCGTACGACGAATGCTCGTATTACAGCTTGTATAATAATAGGTATGGTTGGACAAGAACTTCTAAACGTGCGAAAATAGATAAGGGAAAAAATGGCTCGAAGAGAAACCGTCCACGTGTGCGAGGAGCTCGTTTCGTCTTCGATAATGATAGAGTTACGTTGGATTGACTTGTATCGATAAAATTATAGTTCGCAAACAAAAAAAAATATTACTTCGAGGATCGTAGTCTCGGTTGACATTAGGCTGAGTACCTACACGCCACCCTGTCTTGCTCGGCCTTCCCCTACTTTGAATTGATTTATAGCTGATTTTAAATATACAAATATTAAAACGCTTCGTCAAATTTATCGTTAAATAATGTGATAAAATAATGGATGGTAATCTTACGAAGGGCAATTTTCAACGTCTGTGAGATTGAAACGAAGGATCGTTACTTAAAATTCGGAGGTCTAAAAGTGACGCTAACGAATCGAAATGAACAGGTCCGATGCGAAGGAAGTATACATTGCCTGTCGAACGTTCGTGACCATATCAGAATGTAGCTGTGTTCAGTGTCAAGAATGTACTTTTATGTCGTCTTCGTGAGAAAAATGCTGTTGCGTCCTGTAATTTACCAACTTTCTCAAAATTTCGTGGATATTAATCTGACAACCGGTACTTTTCTTAACATGAACGTTCTCGTCGTTGTTTTCATCATCGTCGTCTCGTCGGCACGAACTCGTCGTTATTTATCTTTCTGTCGTTCTTTTAATAATCGTTCTCGGGCTCAAGCGTCTTTAAGCATATTCCTCGGGCTTAATTAATTAATCGAAACATCAGATTTTTATCGATAGCAATAAAAAAGCGAATAATTTTATAATAAATTTGTTCACAAGACGTCCATTAGCTTTCCACTAGCGATATCAAAACATAGAGAAACAAAAACAAAATAATAAGAAGAAGATTCATCTTTGAAAGCTATCTCGTTGTTCGCCAAGTCCGGATAAAAAAAATGTCGACAGACTTCTAGGATTACAATTGCAGACTCTCGAAATTGAAAGTTTCCGCTCGAAAGTCCATAATTTTTCCGCGATGCGGTATCACGAAGTGAGCGACGTCCATCAACGACCTATACGTACCTAAGTGCGGTCAGAAATCGTCAGTAAAAAAATCTCTCTCGAAACACACGTTTTACCGCAGATGTGTTCTTTCCGTCGTTTTATTTTTCCCCTTTTCGTCTCGTTATTCTTCGAAGGCGTTCTACGTTCTACCCAAACGCGTATTACGTTTCGTCGAACGAGGAACGAAAAATATTGCGAGCCAAAGTTCGCGATGCCAACTATTTGTATTTGGAAACGAAATATAGTAAAATCGGATTTTTTTTCGATAAATCGAAGCTTAATAAAAAGCTTTAATAAAAAGATCTGTAATATTTCTTTTTCCACCCTATCGAGTTGTCGATTCTCACCGTAAATGTTCGAAAGAGAATTAAATTTTTAAGAAAAAAAAACAAAAGAAACAAGAAATTTGTCTTAGTTTTAATTTGGGTAATAGAAATATATCGTCGTATCTTTCACGTCTCATTTATGAAGAGACTACCTGTTAATAGTCGACAGCGTTACTCGATAGTGGAAATGATGATTAATTACGGTATTCTCTGCCTCTCTGCTTTCGCCCTTGGTTCTCCTCCATCGAGATTCGAGGCACGCGTGCTCGGGTACATTATGTCCGAGTCTGCTCTCCCGTTGTGTAGCTTTTTTAGGGTATCTTCGTATGTGCACACACGAGCTCACACGTCTGCCCAGCGATATATCCGAGGCAAGACCGTGCTCTCCCTCTTTCTCTCTCTCTCATTCTTGTCCTTTCTTTATTTCTCTTTTCATCGTTTTTTTTTATTTTCTCACGCCGTTGTTTCCTTTCTCAACTACATCGTTGCATGTAAATTTTCCCATGGATCAAAATTCTGCGATTTGCAAAAATCGCACGTCGGTCTCAAAGCGGCAAAAATTGAGATATCCGGATGATAATTGTACTCGTATATTTTAATAAAGTCCTTTAATCCCTTTAATAAGTACCTTTAATAAAGTGTCGAGGCAATTTTGCGTTAATTCAACGAAATCGAAGATCTCGTCTCGAAATACTGTTTTTTTTTCGCATTTCCGCGAAATATCGTAGTTTAATTTATTTTTAATTATTTTTAAGCTCTCTGAATCCTATCGAATCTTACGTTTGCGGTATATTGGGTATATAATCTCACGGCTGGATAGTATAGACAACATTAGAGATTGCGAGTGGCATGATTGTTCGCAACACTGTAGCTTCGAGTGGTGTGTATGGATCGCGAATGGATAAACGTTCTCTCTTTCTCTCTCTCTCTCTCTCTCTCTACCTATCGTGTGCGTGACGGCAACACCATCGAGAGCTTGATCAATGGACTGGAGAAACGAGGAATGTCGAGAGAACACCGCGAATCACGCACGGTGGCTATGCAGACTCGATTTTAGAAGCGATATATATATATATATATATATATATATATATATATATATACGTACAAGGGGTACAATTTGCTTCCTCGGCTATCTGCGGCAGTTTAAGCTAGAACGGGGTTAAATAAAACACCCGCTATAACCGATGTCGAGGCTTAACTCGTGAGTGTTTCAACTGACCCCGATATACCTAGGCAATTTATTATTAATTCGATGAGACGACATATATTTATTACACTTTAAAAATTCGTATATTGTCATTCGAATTAACTCGATCGATATAATTTGATTCGAAATGAATTTTAATTTATACATTATTTCGAATAATGTAAACGTCCCTCTGATTTTCATACAACTGTATTTACTATAATATTCTGATTTAAATTAACATAAATCACGAAATTCGGTAATTTCTTTTTTAACGACAGAACCGTTTATTCGAAATTTTTTAAATTGCTGCGATCAACCCCGATGGGGAGTGTAATTATATCGCGTACGTGGCTATTTTTAATAAATCGGTGGGGCCAAAATCTTCGGTCTATATTGCTAAAATGCTTATATTGTGATGCAATTATCCCCACTCTTCTCTACAACGCCATTGCCCCCTAAATTACAATGCACATAAATCTAAATCACGTTCGATTACAATGTATACGAGTAAATACATTAACCATTCGTTTCCTTTGAACGAAACGCGACTATGTTTCCGTAGATATAAACGTGCGCCAAAATCCTACCATATTTCTCTTCTCGGTGCAGTTCCATTAATTTGTTGATTGATGAAGCGAGAAACCATTTAAGACCTGCTCATAATTGGTCAACTAGAAGCAGAGCTTCGAGAGTGTCCCGTTTCTCCCGTCAAAATACGTATCTCGGGTCAGGGTGAGATATACGAGTAGGTATTAAATAAATGCTTCGAGAATCTCTGCCCGATTTTGGCACGTATATCGTCAACGTTTCTCGACGAAGCCGAAAGGCTTAACCGAGTGTTATTTTTTGTTCTTTTTTTCTACGCCTTGTAACGAATATTATATTCCACAACCCAGTGGACACGACGGATATCCCACTAATTATGATTATTACGTTGTTCAGCTACCGCGAAGCGCGAACGCACGTGTGATTTTCTTTCTCATTCTCCCGTCGTCGGTAATTAATCTCTGTCCAGAAGTTTTGGCGGGCGATTATACGGTTACAGACAGGCGAGCGCGCGCGAGCCAACTCGACACTGGCGGATTAATGATGAGATTGCACGCGGTGAGATGATCATTTGCTACATTTTCTTTTTTATTTATTAATTTTTTTTCACCGAGGAAGGATAGCTTCGGGCCACGAAGGCTTGAACGCGATGCAAACGAGAGTTGAACGATTCTTAACGAGCGAATCCGGTTGAAAAGGGCGTTCGTATATTCGCTGTCGACAAAAAAAGTGTTAATACGACTCAACGTTGATGTATTTTTGAATTATTATACCTTCGTGGCAAAGTGAAATCTCCTCGAGCAAATGATTATCATCATTGACAAAACGATTTACCAAATCGGTATTATTATAACCGTTTAAGCGTTTTATTAAGGAATTTCGTTGGTATTATTATAATTATTATTTATTTTTTAGGTTTTACCGAGTGTTTGATAAAACTTAATAAATAAACAATCTTGAACCGGTAGAGGTAAATCCGAGAACGATTTATCAAATCGTTATTATTACAGCCAGTTAAGCGTTTTATTAAGGATTTTCGTTGCTATTATTATTATTACGATTACCATTATAATTTATTTTTTAAGTTGTACCGAGTATCTGATAAAACTTTATAAATAAACAACCTTGAACCGGTAGAGGTAAAGACGAGAACAGCAGCTGGGACGGAAAAGCTCAACAGCGAAAAGATGACCCGCGATGAACGCCAAGCAAAGTGCAACTCGCGCGAAGTGCACTACGATCGTGCCTCTGGCTACTTTCCAAAATGATCGGAAGCAGTCCTGTGTTACACTGGAGATGTGAGCAGTGCGCAACATTCGAAAAATTCGGACCGAAGGAGAGGAAGAGAGAAAGAGAGAAAGAGAGAAAGAGAGAAAGAGACAAAAAGAGAGAGAGAGAGAGAGAGAGAGATATATATGGGTATTTTGCTACAAAATAATTGCAGAAAATAACTATAAGTATACTCTCGCATCTGACACGAAAATGTTCCGAACTTTCGCGCCGGATCTCACCGGTGCAATATTCCTATATATAGCCACACGACGACCGGATATTTTCGTACGTTGCGTCACGACAGATTGCACGGGGAGGGGGGGGGGGGGGGGCTCTTTACTTTGTCAGGATGTCGGTCTCACGAGAACCGTTCGTGTCTCCTACGAGGTGTTGTTTAACGTTGCAATTACGAACTCCAATTTACCGAGCGATTGTCGATGAGATAACGTTTTTTTGTTATCTTTCGCTTCAATTTTTAAGATCTTTATTTTATTTTTTAAGGTGATTTGGCAAACGAACGGACGAAGAAATTAGCGAAAACGGGGGAAGAATACGGATTCGCAAGGGAAGATTGGATTTTAAAAATATTTATAATTATTATATAAATGCCCGGATGTCTAAGTAATACACCTACCTACAGGTTGAATCGCTGAAAACAAAAATATGAAAAATACGATGGGTTTTCCCCTTAGTTCTCGTCGACAGATGCAAAATGGACGATACGGGGAATGTATATTCGTATATTCGTAATTTTATGAATATCTTGAATGCGCGATGAAAAGAAAAGATTATAATCAACAAAGAGAACGATAAGAAAACGGCGTTCTATCGTTTTCAACAAAAAAATCCACCGGCAAGAGACAAGATCGTTTTGGCGATTTTTCAACCTCTAACAACTGCCAGAGTGTCATATTATTTCATCGTTGTCTCGATCCTACCTTGTATTTCCCAGAGTGATCGGTCGGTGGAAAAACAAATTTTTCATCTTCGAGCTGTACTTGTGATCTTCATTGTTATCGATCAATTTTTCACGAAATCCCACGATCCGCCAGTTTCCATCGCCTTTTTCTCCAAATCTTCATGGCGCACCCGATAAAACAAATCTTCATTGATGAACAGTTTGAGGTCAATGACCTCTTAATCTTCGTACGGATGAGAAGCCGGAAGTGGCGTCTAGCTCGTTCCTCGATATTCGAAAAATCTTCATTCGGTTGTTTCCTCGAGTTTGAATTTCAGCTGCATCTTCGATCCCGTGAATCCCGACAATACGTGACATTTACGAATATACGTGAACCAGACGTGGATTAAGAATATGAACGAATATCTTTCGTTAAAAAAGATAACGAGGTAAGCCAATTTACGGAAGTATCGAAGCTTCGCTGTGAAATTTGTAGTCATCGAGAAGAATACTATCATAAAATAAATGATAATTCACGATCGCGTCTGATGCTCGATCGACGCGACTTACAATCGCGAAAGTTGAAAAACGACGGATTTGAGAAATAACGTTGACAACGTTATGATAAATTTTAAATTATCATCGTCGAATACGTCATATTTTCATGCAACACGTCCACGGCTGTGAGGAGAAAATAACATATACTTTTAAAATGCTGTATAAATAAATGAAGTTATTCTCAAGCTAATTGTTTTATCGCAAGTCGATTTTTTACGCAGCGACAATTTTTATCGCTTACCGATCGACGCGACGTGCTACTTTTTCGAAAAATCCGCACGCGTCGCGATAAACGGTCATGCATAGAACTCTGTCTGGATTTTTAAATGAAGAATCGCGTCTCGTGAAATAGTCGCATCGAATCGTGTAATCTTGCAGCGAGATATCACAATTCGCGACGAGACAATAAAATGTTTTAAAAGTTTATTTTATTTTATTCCTACACAAGTGCTAGACGAGCACGCAACACGCTGCCTGTGATAATAAAATAAGCTTCGACAGATGCGAAACGACAAAAATTCAAGCTTCGACAGATACGAGGTAAACAAATATGTGATTGTTTGTTTTGTGTGCGATTATTACGAACGATATATCAGCGATTTATGAAAAAATTGTAGCGACGTGGTATCTAGACGTTTGGTAATTGCACCATGTATATAATGCGCGACGAATGAAATTTCAAAAATAGTTAATTGCGAGTTGTTCGATAGACGTTTTACGCAAAAAAATACGGGCGATTGAACGTAAATTGTAAACAAAAAATCTTTCTCCCGTGCTTAAACCGGCCTGATAGTATTTTACCTACTTCGATCAACGTACCACCGTTTAATTTCTTGATCGACTAACCTGCTGCGATTCGCCTCGTTGCTTCCTCGAGATCGGCTCCCGAATCCTTGAGGATGACGTACATAAGTGGCAACATTTCCCAGGAATATCGAAGAAATCTCTCGAGAAGCTTCGTACTGTACTCGAGCAGTATCTCGACATTGTCGCCTAAAACACACAGAAAAAAACAAAGAGACGATAAAATTTCTCATCTTCGTACAATAAATTTTCTATTCGTCGAAGAAAAATATACAAGAAATAAATAAAGCGTTCGATTGACGAGAAATAATTTGATCGAATAAATAAAACAAGAAATAAATTAAATTAAATTGAAAAAAAATAATAATAATAATAATTCTACTTCTTAATCAATAACACTGTAGCGAGGTCTTAAAGATACGAAGAACAATAAGTGTCAACGAACACTCCTATCGCGTTATTACCTCGAGTGAGTCCTCAAAGATAAAATAAACGGTGTTGACACAAATGTAACAACGGTATGATCGAAGAATCCAGCAACAACGTGAAGTGAAAAAGATCTTTTGAGACATAAATAATTCAAATTTTTGAAAATCATCCAATTAACTAAGATTATTCATTACTTAGCGGTGTTAATTAATAATTCATATCTTCGAATACGAACGAGTCTAAATGTTCCCATATAGAGGCATGGACACACACAGATACACACAAACACGTGCGCCCGCATTCCTGCATGTGTGTATTAATGTATTTGTATAATATACGGCAACAAAGGACAATACTTTTCGAGTGGGGAGCACGTTGTACGGCACGATATATGAGATGTAACGTGAACCAATGCGAAGACTCGTCGAGAGTACCGTTAGCTCCGCCCACGTGGCAGGGTGGAGGGGCTAAAGCAAATTGTTTTTGAAACGGCGAAACATGCCGTAGACGCTATACAAATATTATGTCTATATATATATATACACATATATACATGTATGTGTGTGTGTGTGTATGTGGTTGATCGTTTCGACAGACGGAGGAAATTGTTTAAAGCGAGTTACGCGAGGCTAGAAACGCGAGCCGCTCGTTGAGCCTGCGACTGTTCGCAATAATCTGGAACACACGATGTATACAATAATTCATATGAATTCATATATTTCTGCGTCACGCGACGATAATATTTTATAATATATAAATATTAGGGTCACAATATTGGAGAATCCATATTTTATAGCTTCTACTAATGAAGTTTTTATGTACAGAAACATAATAAATATATAAATAATCGATTTTTGTTTATAAACATTTCAATTATACCACGTCCTTTCGCGAGGATTTGTTGTTAACTTATTGAAAATAAACGATTTTTTAGGGTTGGAATTTTAAGATAAGACGATTGAATATTGTCATTTTATTGTATATTGTGTACACATTTTACGTTTTTTTAACGAGCAAATATTCAAACGATCGAAATGATACGGGCTAAATATAATACAGAAAAATAGAGAGGGAGAGATAGAGATATCTAGAGAGAGAGAGACAGAGAGAAAAAGAGCCGGAATGGGAGAACGGAACGGACGTGTATACATATATAGATAACCATGTAGAAAGCAAAGGAGGGAGTGAAAGGGCGGGGGCGTGCGACAGAAGAGGCTGGAAGGGATGAAAGAGGGAGAGGACGGCAAAAACGTGGAGGCGGGAGGAGGTGGAGGGAGGAGAAACCTGGCCGATGCCGTTCTCTCCCGCTACGCGTTACAGTCTCTCAGATCGCCATTTTGCCGTAAACGCGTCGGCATCATGGAACTACTAGTTTCCCTCACGCGAGTATCACGCATGTGTCCCTCGGTACGAACGCATTAACACGCGACAAGAAAAGATACAAAATTTACGAATAAAAGAACAAAATTTTCTTTTACCACGCGACATCTTTTTTCAAAAATTTGTTTTTTCACGCCACTCTAAAGTCTTTCTAAAGATTTAAGATGAAATTTCAGTAAATAAAGAAAATTTAAATATGACGCGGCTTATTTTTGTTTTTCGTCAATTTTAATATAAATTTCAACGTTAGATACGTTTAAAATGTTTTTTCGATCAATTACTACCGCGAGAAGAATAAGAACAAGAAACTATCCCCTATCGAACAATTTGAAACGATTATAAAACCGCGCTGAATATTCATTAAGTTTAATGACATAACAACTGGTTCGCGATTCTTTTCATCCAACAATCTAATAACGCTTTCAGGATCAATGAGATTGTAGGTACGTGCGATAATGTAACACTGCGACGGTTGTATAAAATTTATATAGGAGGGTGATTCGGCCAGACGAGGAGTAAACGCAGGGGAGATTTTTCAGCCTGCAAAATTTCTCAGTCTCGAGTTGAAAGTAGTCTATAGGTCGTAACTGCAGCACGCACTTTACACTCGTTTCTTCACGTAATCAATGCGTACGAGGAGTACGAGCGTGGCAAGAGAAAATGCGAGGGTCGGCTAAACAAGTGTCCTATTCGACATCGTACGAGAGGGGTGAATGCAATATCGGTAAACGCGGTGCTGAACACGAGTTTCTTCTTCCTTTAAGTTTCTACAATTGCGTTATTCCGCGAAATTATTATAAATGACAAATAAAATCAATAGTTGAAGGAAAAGTAACCCCGATTCGCTAGGGACGTCGTTTTCTTCGTGACACGTGCAACACGACGACCTTTCCGTCCAACGAAAGACATTTGTGCACTGACAAACGCGAAACAACGCGATTCAAATAAATTTCATTTCAATTCTTTCGAACCAAATTTCCCTTTGGATCGGATCGATCGATAAAAGTAAAATAATATAAATAATAAGCAATAAAAATAATGTTGTTTTAACTTGTTTTCATCGCGGAATATATATATTTACGATATATCCGTGAGAAGAATAAAACAGAAAATTAACATTTAATTAAGAAAGTTATGTCTGAAATAAAAAAAATAATATAAATTACTTCGCGAGAATGCTAAAAACGGGTCTAAAGTAAATCATTAAATCGATGCTAGATCTAGCTAGCCTAGCCCCAAAATTTATCTTCCCGGTCGAACATTTAAAAACAAAAATATAAAACAAACTTTTGGAACGTTAAAAAAGAAAACGAAACTATGTAACGAAAATATCGACGAATTTTGCGTTATGTCTATCGTCGTCTCTGTACGAATCATAATAAGAATAAACACAAAGAAATTGTATATTCTCAACGTTCGTTATCGGTATAGGGCATATGTGTAAATTATATGGGATCAATATGATCGCGCTGCGGTAATTAGCAGTCGTAGAGTGCGAACGAGAGTCGGATGTTTATACCTTATGCGATGACTGACTCGTGGTGAATGAAGGTTTTGTTGTGGGATTTATCATACCCCTCCCTCTCCCTCCATCTCTTACCATCCTTCTTCTTCCCTTCCCCTGTGGTCAAAGCCACGCGTGAGGTCTATCGTACGAAGAGCTTATCAATATATATAACGATAAAATTAAAACAAAACGTTTAAAAATTATAAATTAATCCCTTGACCAATTATAGTTTAATGAAAAACCACAATAAAATATACGCTAGAATAATATTGTGGTACGAACGATTTAAAAATTTACGACAAAATTTCACATTTAACACAATCAGAGATAAACATAAAATTGGAATATGAAAAATTTATCTAGCTCGGTGGAGAAAAATCTCGTCGAATTTTCGTCGCGTCTCGATGCAAAGTTTCGCGCGATATGAAACGTCGCGTCTCGAGAAAACTGTATTATAAGGAGAACCCGGCCGCGCTACCTACCTACCTATATAGTCGAGGAAAAGCCGGAGAAGAGAATGGAAGAGTTTTTATGGTCGCGTATGAGAGGAACGCGAGAAACGGGGATTTTTGAGACTCGGGAGCGCTGCAATTTATTCCACCCGAGTCGAGCTTTATCCGCCCCCGGTGCACTTCCGTTTTACGGGTTTTCGTCGCCACACGTCCGGCGGCGCGACGCTCGTGTCTATGATTCTCATCCCACCCTCGAACTTTCCCCGACCACCCTCTCGCGCGTTCTTTTCTCCTTCGCGTCGTTCCCACCCACCTCGTCGTCTAGACCACCTCTTTCCCTCTCGCTCTCTTTCTCTCTCTCTCTCTCTCTCTCTCTCTCTCTCTCTCTCTCTCTCTCTCTCTCTCTCTCTCTCTCTCTCGTTCTTTCGAGCTCTTCGTATAAGATTTTCGCGAATCCAGCGGAAATTTCATTCTCCTTGTCAGAGAACGGAGCGAGCGAAACCCACCCTCGTCGATAAAATCGAAATCTTTTCTCATTACGTCATGACGAAGTGAGCCGTTCGTTTCTTACTTGACAAATTTCAGCTTCGACGTACAATGATAATTGCCAAAGAAGGATTAATCTACGTTATTATCGATTGTTAAAGATTCTTCAAAAAGATTTAACGTGTGTACGAGGGTCTAATTTATTTAACGAGATAATTACAAAATTCAAATCATCCGTTCGACCGATTCATCAAATCGTTATGATTATATTTATCAGCGAACAAAAAACGTCAATTAATCATTCATTCGCATTATTAAGAATAATTAACGATCGTTGAACTTCTGACTTCTCGATGAAAAATCGAACATCCGTGATAACCCTGATTGTCTCTGTGCAAATCAACGACGAGAAAGATGAAAACGCGAGAATCTCAATTTTATCGAAAAATTACCAAAATTCATGAAAAACGAAGATAATAAAATAAAATCGTTCAATAATATAATACGTTTGATCGCTCGTTCGATCTTATTCACGACGAATTAGCCATTGAATTTCTTCTTATCTACGTTTATTTATTCATTCGTTTATTTCATAAATCCATGTTTCTACACAGAGTTAAATTTGTTCGAAAAGATTTCTCTCTTTTTCTCGTCCTCTCGAGACGAAGAGAACTCGAGAGAAGAGGGATCGTCAAAAGTGGATATGCGCCCGGCCGATATATATAGGATTTACCTATGTACGTTGCTATACACGCGGTATATACGTGGACAAGCCACTCGCATGCCTGGATCGTTCGAGTTGCTCGAGTTCCGGCGTGCCGTGGCAGTAAACAACGTTTGATTATCCGATAAATCTCTTCGTGGGATGGCGAGATAGAACGAGGGAGGTGGAGGTGCGATCGTTTGGCGGGATGAGAAGAAGAGGAGGAGGAGGGGGGGGGGGGATTTCACGTCTCTGGATCAGCAGTAAAGTAGTGTACGTTTGAACGAGAAACGCACGCTGATGTTTTTCCTTTACTTTTTTGTCTCATCGAGGAATACAATTTCGTTTCTTAACGACATTATTTTTATATCACTTATAATGAGAATGGTTACTTCTCGATTGGTTAATGAGTTTCTAAATTTGAATTTACTGTTCGCCATGAGCGTCTCAAATAAAACAAAATCGTTAATATTGTAATAAATTTGACAATACTTGTAACACTGTCGTTCGTACGAAATAAAATGTATGATTAAATAAATGTTGAAAACAGAAAATAATGAAAGAAAAAAATTAATCAGGGTTGATGGAAATTTGTATTAGGATTATATTTTAATTGCAAGTCAATTTAGGAATCGTGCGAAGAATAAAATTGTATTATTCTCTTTAAGGTGGCCGAACGAAACGATAAATGAAAAGTTTTCATTGAGAATGTTCAAGCCTTTATTTTTTTTGGGCTTCGTGAAATTTCGTAACAATTCGCGTACCGTGCGCTTCCGGATGCGCTTGTTTCGGGTTATTAACCGGTGCAGCGTATAACCATAACACCCTGGTATATCGCATCGAGGCATGCGTAATACACGACCGCGTTATTGTGGCTATTGTCGTCGCGACGGTTGACTCGACCAAGAAATAAATTTCAAGGAGTCTCGAATTAAAAAAAAAAAAAAAAAAAACACACACGAAGAAAATACGACAAACACGCATTGCGAACAACGGAAATAATGCCGCGAAAAAATAACGTAGCCGCTTATATAAGCGTATGCTGGTTGGGTCTTACGCTTGAATATTTTTTTGTTATGCCTTAGCTCGGTACCCATTTTTCTTTTCTTGGTTCCATCACGCATTTCCAGAATTAAACGAAAACGCCAGCTTGCTGACGGTGAACCGAGTCGGTTGCGAGAACTACGGTGGATTCGCCATACCGTATGCAGCCTGTTTGCGTTCGTACACAGTTTGGCTCGATAAACTAGTGTTCGTAAGTATTTGATACGTAAGAAATATTGACGAGCATCGTAAGAATGAGTTGGAGAAATTGTTCGCCGGCTACGCCTGATATTTTTTTTTCTTCAAACCAACCGTCTAATTAACTAGGGATCATAATTAATGCGATCGCTAATTAATTGATTGAATAATAAATAGTAATCGATCAATAATACTACAAATAATTAAAATAAATTACGAAGAAAAACGGTAAGTGGTGGATAAACAAATATATATAAAAAAACCTTTTCTTTTCGAATAATTCCCAATCGTAATTAGCGCATAAAAATTATATGAAAAAATATTTATTCGTAATTATCGTTATCGATATATAATGATTAATAAAGTATTATTATAAATGTTTATTCGTAATTGTTGTTTTAAATATAATTAATAAAATACATTTTTTTAACGTTTGTTCGTAATTATTGTTTTGGACAAATTATTTCGTACGATGGTAATTTCTGGTGACGGGGTGGTTCAATGAAACAGAAGGAGAATTGTGAGTCTCGTTGAGACCGCAGCCTTTATCGTATCCGGTATAATGAAAACACGAGATAAGAAAGTCTCTCGGGGGACTAAATGCCTCGAGCAGAAATGCTACACTATCGCTTCATGTGCTATCCTGCAAACTCTATGTATCGCGTGTACGTGTATGTACCAGTGTGTCTGTAGATACGAATGCTTAGAATGTGGACCACCTGCAAGGGGTGCACATGCGAATCACATTGTCGTTTCATTAGTCTTTGACACTCGAGATTTTTTTTTTAATATACGTACACACACATACATATAAGTATGTTAAAGCAACAATATATAAACAATATCACAATCAGGCCGAGACCCGAGAATATATATCGAGAGACTCGTTTTGGCTTTCCGATAACTCTCGTATTATGCAAACATGCTACATGCGATATTCCTATCGCAGAAATATCGACCAGGGTGTCGTGTTCGATCGTTCTGTATGAGAATCGTTCACACGTACGAGCCCTAAGGATGATGTCATTATAATTCGAACGAAGAGGGTCTTCAAATTATGCGAAAATAAAGAATACGTTTCGTTCGAGAACCGGGCTCGTATAAGTGGTACGAATAAAATCATCGAAATGCTTGACGTTGATCGAAATAATTACAATTATATTAACAAGGATAAGAGATTTTCCGCGATACAAATAAGGATCGTCGTAATAAAAATTACATACGAAATAAAAAACCCAACCGTATAAAAAAAATAAAAAATTCTCGTTCGTTTGAAAAACGTCAAGTTGGAAAAACTATCCTTATTCATATACCTACTCGCGAGTGTGTCATCGTCCAAGTTTCGAAAGGGTCGACGGTCAAGAAACGAAAAAAAAAGGATAAATAATTCTTTCATCCAACGATACTTCGCGATAAATAAAACGAGGGAATATCTCAATGAATGATTCGTAAAAGAGAATGCAAAATAATTCATCGCGTGCAAAACTACTGAAAATATCGACGGACTCTTAGGGTAACCCCACAATCGTAATTGCCCTAGTTGACGCTATACATATGGACTATAGAATCTTGATGATACCCGTTGTACTTTCCCGTTCATGGAGTTTTCACGTACCTATAATTAATATACCTCTATATATACTCAATAGGTATGCAGCGAGTAACCGATGAGAGTCCAGAAGTTTTCTCTCGTACACACGATTCTAGCTGATGTTTCTATGACCGAAGGGAACAGCCGTGTAGAGAGAAGAGGGTTGATAACGGGGAAACGGAACGCGCGTAGCAAGAAGAGGAGGAGGATGAGGAGGAGGAGGAGGAGGAGGAGAAGGTACGCACACGAGGTATCCGTAATTTTCTACGTTCAAGGCTGATATGCCAGTAGGCTCGAGTTGCAGAGAGGGAAACCTTTGCTGCTACCGAGAGACCATTGGGTATCGCGGGAGACACGCGACTGTATGGCATAGCTGATCGTGCATTCTCTTTTACCTATACCCCCTTCCTTTTCAAGCAGAGGGGAGGAGGGACAGAGGCTTTGTAGAAATGATACCGTTGTCGCTTGTAACCGAAGCCCTCTGTCAGGTGACGGACCGGCGTCGGACGGACTCTGGCGGGGTTCCGAGCCAGTTTGCATAGTTTCAACGTCGAATCAATGTATATATGTATATATATATATACGGACGAAGCTTCGTCATATTGTATTTCGTTGAAATAAAAATAAAAGACAAATGGAACCAAAATATATATTATATTATATTTTTTTACGTGCGAATAATAATTTGTTCTGTCGCTCGCGTCGAGGCAACGGGGGTTTTTTTTAACGTCATAGGAGCCCCCCGTGTTCGCTTTACAGATAGGTATAGATATTATTTCCAGTCAGTGAAACGCAGGAACAATAATTTAATTTTTCTTTTTAGTTCTCTTGTGCCGTATAACGAATGGAGAGAAGAAAAAATGGCTACACGGAGTTTCCTATGTCGAAGTCGGGTTTCGAAAAATTGAGAGAAAGATGAAACGAGGAGGGAAGAGAGAGAGAGAGGGAGAGGGAGGGAGGGAGAGAGAGAGAGAGAGAGAGAGAGAGAGAGAGAGAGAGAGGCAGTATTATGCCCCTCGAGTCTTCTCGCGCTCTCTTGCTTTTACGAGACACAAAAAAGTCAGGTTTTCCGGAAGCTGTAAAATTTTCGAACGTCGAGCGAGAATTCTCGTAAAATTGCAGGCAGGGGAGAGTCGAGAGCCCTTCCTCCGGTCCTACGTGGGCAAACAAAAAAACCCGAAGAATCGTTACAGGCCGAAAAAGAAAGACAGGGGATGATTTTACGTGCGATATTTCGTTAGAATCTTCGGATAAGATTGATCAACGAATCGTTAGAGAGACTTGCGGACAACCGATCGTCACTCGCCGCAGCGCGAATCTCAAACAGCTAGTTATCGTTATATGTAACATATATGTTAGGGGTGAACGTATAAGGGAGTAGTTTCCTGGGCATTCGTCTTTCGTAACCATGTGAGAGTGTGTGTGTGATAGAGAAGAGAGAGAGAGAGAGAGAGAGAGAGAGAGAGAGAGAGAGAGAGAGAGAGAAACGAAACGTACGCGAGGATCACGAGGGTGAAACAGAGTGAGAGGGTAGGAAGTGCATGGAGAATGGGGATGAAAGTGACAGATCATTTAACCCTGGCTGTCGTAAAATTCTGCTAGCTCTCGGGCGACAACGACGACGAGACGAGAACGTAGCTCTCCGAAACTCGGTAGACTGTGACGGAGAGCGAGAGCTTTACTACCGCGGGGCCCGTCCCTCGTTTTCTCCAAACCATACCTCTAGTTACTCGCTCTCTCTCTCTCTCTCTCTCTCTCTCTCTCTCTCTCTCTCTCTCTCTCTCTCTCTCTCTCTCTCTCTCTTTATATATATATGTTCACCCCATACAGTAGCACGAACGGCACACACGATTTTCTCTCCTTCGACGATCAACCACCACACAGCATCGTCAATTCGCGAAGCTCTCTCGTGATCGTTGATTCAGTGACCATATACGGAAACTTTTGTCATTGTATACATATATAGATATATTGACGAAAGTTTCTGTATACATATATATATCAACGAGCATATATACATAATAAATCGTAAGCGTAAACAAAAGCGCGCGTGACTCAGAAATCGTAAAGGCCGTTCGACCACGATTTACGACGATGCTAATGAATTTAGATGAACGAATAATTTTCATGCATTATATAATTACACCAGTTATATTAAATACCCCAAATAATCCTCGTAAAATTAAAATAAACGCAGCGTATAAAAATAGAACGTATCGGATATATAAAATAAAGTTTTATACGCACGTATATATGTGTGTGTATGCGTGTGGGTGTCTGTGTGTGTAATAAAGATAAAATACAGTAATTTGAAAAAGAAGAAAATAGACGATCGTATTATCGTACGAACAAGCGAAGTGTTTGGATAAAATTACATCGATGGAAAGAAACAAAATTACAGTTTTCTCTGCGCATTTATTTTCAACGTACCCTCCTCCCTCCAACCCCATTGAAAAATTTTGCAATTTATTTGTAATGCAAGCGGCCTCGTACTATTTATTTATTTTTTATTATTTTTCAATTACTGTGGGCGGACGCAAAGCAATCGGCATTATTAAACGAATCATAATAATCGCTGTACTCCTGCGTATGGAATAAAGTTCTTTTCCATGCGTAAAGTAACGGAACAATCCAAGTTCGTTGGAGAATATATTCTTTTCATTTTTTTTCCTTCGTTCGTGAGGGCCGTGAGGAGATACATTGTTCCTGTGTGCAATATGCTCATGCGACATGAAGATTGAGGCATATATTATAACATATCGTATCGATGATAATAATTATTATAATAATACACGTTTTATAAGATATCCGTTGGCCGGCGCGTGTCTGTAACGTGAATCGAACAATTCGCGAAATACTCGCGCATTTGCATCTAGCCTTTCGATATACATGTATATGGATGAGCTAAGTTACGTAGGATTTTATTTCTATTTTCAATAAATCAGCAGTAGAAATAATTTGTGTTACGAAACAAAAACTATGGGAATGAAGTTCGATTTATTCTTTACGAAAAGATCTGTAAATGTACCAAAAAAGGTTTTGGTGGGAAAACATTTATTTATATCTTTGTTATAACAGTTAAAAAAGAAATCTTGATTAAAACCGCCCAGTCGATATCGCGAGTGAGATATATCGACGTCAAAAGGATTACCTACTGCAACGAAATTCTCAAAATATAAACAAAAATTGAAATTTCTTTTTTTTTACCCAAATAACGGCCTACCTCAGTCCGGAAATCGCACGAAGTATGTAAAACAATGCCTGGAGGCTGAAAAAAATATTAATTTTCATCTAAGATTACAGGCTTTTGGCCAAAATTAGTTTTTTAATTTAAAAAAATTGACTTTACAGCTTTCTTGGCTTTGGCCAAGAATGGCCAGCTCGGAATGTTTGATATAACAACGTCCCTTTATCGATGCTGTTAATTATATTTATTTGCGATAAAAAACCAAAACATTAACAACGAATCCCAACAAAATCTAAAAAAATTCACGTATCTTTCGTCGACGCTACTTAAACAAAGTCCGAAGTTAAAGCAAATCTAAAACGAGAGCACGAGGTCCAAAGGATTATTCCAAAGATTGCCTTGTACATCTGTCGATATATACGAGTATATTTATATAAATTGTTGGCGTAGGTACGTAAGACAGACAGAGCGAAAACGAGCGGAGACAAAACGACGTGGCGAAGGCGCTTCCAGTAGGAGAGGGAAAAGTCTCGGGTCAGAAAACGTTGTGCATTGCAAGGTGAGCGAGCACACGCGATATAAAACTGTACGCATCGTTGCTGGAGTACTTGAATATACCCAACTCTTTTTCACCCTCCCTCGAGTTTTACTTTAACATATACTATACATCAACGTTCATTCGCTGCTTTTTTCATGGCTGTACATCGCCATTGACTCACACAATGATCGTTATACAACTCGTATCTATAATTCAAAATTTACGTGCAACGAGGGTGTGTAGTCTCACTCAATGCTTTCGTAATAAAAATGTTTTAAAAAAAGCACTGACCAACCAACCAAAAGTTCGAAACTTATTACGTACCTATAAACCGTGGATATTTATAGGTTTGTGTATAAAATTACACGAATACCATGTGTACAAACATGTCTGTCTTATGCGCGAGTGGTTACTCGCGACAAGTTTGACAAAACAGCACACACCCACTCGACTTGCACCAAGCAACAATGATCCGCCTACGGTATTGGACACTGCGACACGCGTTTCGTTCGCCATATTTCTGAAGCTGTTCTTATTGCTCGCTTCGATTCTCGATACGAGACAGCTCGCTTCGTTTCGGAGTGACGGGTAAGAAAAACTCAGGTAAGAACTTGACCGGTTACGTGTCTCGTCAAACGCGAGGCACCACCGGCCATTTTGTCGCATAATCATTTTTATTGTATCGTTTTTCTTTTTTTTCGATTTTCGTTACACGAGACTTACTTCGTTGAACGGCTGCCTATGCTTTCCGTCACGTGCTTTAAATTATTGTTCGTGATATTCTGCTGCTTTGTTTGTGACAATAGGAAATATTTGTTTTACAAAATTTGTGGGGGTTTGGGAGAACGCGCGAAGTAGGCTCACTGGGAGGTTGGGGAGGTTTCATTAGACACTCTGTACTCTTGACTCGATTCGAGTGTAAAGTTACTGCCATTTTAGAGGGTCGACGGAGGGTCTGTATATACTGTGAATTATACGGCGAAATCTGGCCTCGATCTTCAACCACTCCGTTCGATTCGGTTTACTTTCAATGGGCCTGATTCGACCCCGATGAAACGTCGGGCAGCCTGATTAATTTTCTACTCGGAGACTTTCGTTCACTAAACTACGTTAAATATTCTGCGAAATTTGCTAATTCCTATCGTAATTTGTCAATTTTTGTCACATTTTAGCATTACTAAGTCAACGTGTAGAAAAATTCTCAAGCTTGAAAAGAAGTCTGCGAGAATTTATAAAAAAAAATGCCAAACTGTTGAGAGTTGCAGTAACTGCGTGCTGATTTACAACGGTATTAGTTTGAAAAGTGGGCACGCACGGTGTTAGTTGGCTTTGTGGTAGGAAAGAATATGCTGCATAGGACTGAGCGAGATAAACGCGATGTAAATTGAAAAAATAAAAATAAAGATTGCCAAAAGACATGATCGATGCTTCGCGAAACGTCGGTTGATCGCGTACCTACTCTCCCTATTCACGCGATCAATGGGCACGTATACACCCTGCACGCAAGATCGGCGGATATGGCGACCATCTCGCTCCCTCTTCCGTTTTCTCAGTCTCTCATTTTCTTCCTCTCCCTCTTTCCTTCGTTCTGAAACTTTGCTCCTTCCTTTTTTTACGTTCTTCGTAGACCCAATGTAATTGGACAGGAATCCAAGTTCGAAATTCTTTTGACGAGAAAAGAAGAGCGACGGGTGAATACGAAAGCCAAAGAAAATTAATGCTTCTTCCAAAATATAGAGAACAAAATTACAAATCTGTTTGTTTATTTCGAGAAGCGTCTCTGTCGATGTTTTTGGGGAATTTTTAAGGGGATTTTACACCGACGGAAGACTCTTCGTCACGTCAGAAGTAAAAACTGTGCACAAAAACCAACATACAATGAAAATAAGGATCGTTTTCTCGATAATTAATTTATCCTTTCCCCGTTTAGAAAATAAAGGCGATATAATCGAGCTCGCGCGAAAATAGTTGATCGTCACACCGACGATCATCGACGTGTCAAAGAGCGAGGATCGAGGCGAGACGAACACGCGATATACGGAGAAAATGAATTACAGAAGGCTGTTGGGGATCGTGATTGATACGAAGAAGGCTAAATATGTAAGGCGCGCCATCTCCGATCGGGGAATTTAATAGGAGGCGGGGTCGGGGAGAGGGCACACATCGGGCGGCTTTTAGCTCGCCGCAGCAAGAATTAAAGAGTTCGTGCGAGATATCAGCAATTGTCGTCACGTATACGAAGCCGATCGAATAAAAATACGACGGTTGCACGGGCGGCGTGAAATCGTTCGCCAATAACACTCGGTTTCTCAGTCCTTGGTTGAAGAGCGATGCAAATTTCGACAGAGAAAAAAGGTACGAAAAATAAATAAAATGGAAAATAAAAAAGCAATGTAAAAAAGAAAAGAAGAATGTAAAAAAAGAAGAAAAGAAACGATACCACGAAAATACAGGCTACGGTGTTGAGATCGTCCGATCGAGATGTGTATCGAGAGGTTTTACGATCCGTGAGTTTTTGCACGAGATGAATACCGCGAATAAAATGGTACGTGCTCTCCCGTTTTTTTTTTCTTCTACTTTTTAAGCCGCAAATCATTCGAGACTGTGCAATGTGTGCATTGTCGAGTTCATCGTAATCGATAAATACGCTTGTCGGATCGTTCCAGTTGGTATAATCATCCGAGTGACGGAAACGAAAAATTGTACGACGTTCAATACGTCTTTGACTCGTAAAGGGGTTCATTGTTGATTATAAAAGTTCATGGATTTATTCATATGCATGAGATCGTTAAGGCATCGACCATAGATAAGATTCGAGAAATAAAATTTAGTTGCGAGGCGACGTTTGGAATTTTTTATCATGTCGCGAAAATGAGAAAAATAAGTGATATATAATCGTTGCTTGCATGTAGATAATAGTTTGTAAGTAGTAGTAAGGGATGTAAAAAGTAAAAACTGTACAGATGGAATAATAATAATATAAAAATAATCGTTGTTTGCTGAAAATGTGCTCGTAGCCAGGATATAGAGGATTTGGCAATAGGACTATCGGGATATTTTCAACGAGATCATTTTTTCTTTTTTGCTCGTTGTCTCGAAAATTCTTGAATCCATCAATACAAAGACATAGGTAGCGTTTCCGATGTTTACGGGGTTGCTATAAATGATCGAATGTCTTAAGCACGCATCATCGTATGGGCAGTGAAAAAAATAGCGTTTCAATGGCGACATTCGATTAAAGGAAAGAAAATTATGTTTGATTTAAAAAACTCTTTATTGAATTGATTCAAAGGTTTTTTTAATCGCGCATAAATATCGTTCTAGCAAATTGTAACATTGTCATCGCACGAGGTTGATCTTGTTTACTGCCTATCACATATTTTATAATAAAATTCAATTTACCTAAAATATGCCATTAATATATATATAACCTGCAGCACTTTATAAAAATTCACCCCATCGCGAATCGTGAGCAATATTAAATTTCCCAACGACTTCTGTAAGTGTAAAACCCGATTAAGAAAATTTCATCGTCAAATGCATAAATTGTACGGAATATTTGTAAACGAAAAAAAGCGTAACGGTCCGTTCGTTTCAGCTTTTAGAAAAATACAAAAAAAAAAACACGATCAAAGTAGAAAAAAAATCGTTAATTTCCGAAGTGAAAGGACTATATGACATATTTATTTAATGAGGTTTGAAAATGACCCGGATCAAGAGTTTGCCTCGAGTTCGCAAAGAATGGCCTGTGCACACTTATCGATATAAAACGCACCCTATTTGCTCGGTTGCAAGGAGACTCACGCGCAATACGCGCACTGACATTCTCGCATGTCAATGGCCACTCTCACGTATGCCAATTACACAACGCAGAACTAATCGCAAACTTATTGCCTGGTAATAATGTTTGTGCGATAAAGCCATAAACGAGAGCCACGTTTGCAGGGCGTGCGTGCCACCGGTTCGTACAGTCGATTCGCGCGGTCTTATAAGAGGGAACGACTTATGAACCGCGCCGATTTAATATTTTCTCGCTCACAATGTCCGGAATAAAATTATAAATCGGCAAGATTCTCCGAGATATTGAAACGCGTCGAACGGATATCAATTTTTTAAGCTGTTTATCTTTATATCGTTCGCATCCCCTTTGTGCATAAATATTGTCCCAAATCTACATAAGTATAGGCGGGAAACAAATATATTTTCCGTCGAATGGTTCGCGACGATTATCGACCGACGATTAACGAGCCTGGATATATATATTTTTATTTTATTTTCTTCAAAAGAAACACACATATTTCCTATTTTTGCGTTCTCGCGTTCGCCTATACGCGAAGAAGGAAAAAACCGGAATAACTGCTGGGTATAAGCATCGGTTGCCGAGAAACAGGTCGACGTAATAAGCTCGAGATGTAATAAGGCCGACTACTCCGTCTCGTTCGAAAACCGATTTCATCCCTCGCTCTAAATGCACGAGTAGCGAGAAAGAAAAACAAAACAAAACAAAAAAGAAAGTTATTTTACATCAAACGCTTTGCAACAATTATTAACCAGTCATAAACAACCCTTAATAATTATCGCGACCGAAAGAACAAGAAAGAAAAAGAAAACAAGAAGAAAAAAAGAAGAAGAAAAAACTAATTTTATTACATATTTACCACCCTGTTTCGCATCCTTGAATTCGCATACGCGAGAAAAGGGAAAAAAGGAAAACACCCGAATATATCTACCGCGAATAACCATTGGTTATTACCGAGAAACAGGTCGACGTAATAAGCTCGAGAGCACCCTGGAACCGATAGATATCAATTGCGATACAATTTCGACTCGCAGAATTGCATATATCCCTTCGAGGGCGATGCTGCGGCGAGACAAAGAAGCCATGATTGAAACTGATCTGTTATTTGTGAATATATACGCAACGATTCGTTCGTTCTTCGTCTTGCACGTCGATGGAGGGATGAAAGCAAGAAAGGAAGGTGAGAAGGGTTGAGAGAGGTGAGGAGGGAGGGGGAGGGGGGGGGAGGACAATTTAATGCCCCAGCAACCTTTCACGCAGAAATACAGAAGGGGAGACGAGGCAGAGAAAAATGAGACGAGGAGAGCGCCAAGAGAAAAAGAGACTTTCGATATTTACACGGGCATTCTGATCGACGGCAATAAAATTACATCTCAATTAAAATTCTACACCCCGATTCGCCGAGAGCGGCGCGCCGGCTGAAAATAGCCGAACTCTGTTTACGCCGCGAATCTCGCACATGGCTATGTACGATATAATAATAAACTATAATACAATATTATTGTGTACATGTGTGTATGTGTATATATATATATGTATGTGTGTGTGTTTATGTGGATGCGTGTATAATGCAGCCTTGAGGGCTTGCCTGAAAGTGCCCGAGCAACGGACCGTGAGGATGGACATGATCGCACGAACAGAGAAATTCCTCGATGAAACAGAGAGAGCGATGGGATACAGCATGAGGGTCTCCTTCTCTTTCTTGCTCTTCCTCCTTATGTTTCCCTCTCTCTCTCTCTCTCTCACTCTCACACTCTCACTTTGCCCACCTCCCTTTATCTGTCTTTCTCTTTTTCTCTTGTTCCAATGCTGTTTTACTCGAGAAACGAATCTCGTAGCGAGCGAGGGAAAAATTGTATGTCGTAGAACATAAGCTTACTCGAGATAGGAATGATTCTATACGAGCGAGGAAATATCGATTGTGTGAAAGTCGCGTTTTATGAAGAATCGCACATTTTGCAAAGAATGAAAATACAAAATCTGGTCTTCGGCCATGGAGCTCGGTGAAAGAACTGATTGAGAAGAATGGAAACCGGTTGTGTGTGTGTGTGTTTTTTTTTCGTGATATCGATATTTTGTTTGGTTCAAATGAATTTTTGTATGTTAAGATTTGTATTTTTGAAAATTAAGGAGGTACGGATTGTAAATTTTTTGAAAGATTGTTGCGATCGCTGATTGGTTGTCAAATTGCGTTATTATTCGAACTTTTAATATCATAATCGTTCGTATATGAATCAAAGCGATCGATAATCGAAAATTTTAACAAATTAATACGATTTATCGAATATTTGAACTACTCGCTTCTTCCTTCTACATACTGACATTTAAATTGAAATTTCATCAAACCAAAAGTCAACTAATAATTCACACCGATGGACATAAAAGTTAAAGAAAAAATCTCTCAAGAAAATGGACATTAATGGAAGAGAACAAAGTTTCTCCTTAAAAAAATATACATTTAATTATTTTTCATTTATCTATCCATATTAAATTATACCGTTACGCGATCGCAAACCTACGAATCTCAATGTCTCTTGGCAAATAAATAAAAACACCGCGATAAATATACATAATTTTTCTCAATTATCTTTAATTATGTTTCGCGATAGAGCGTGCGAATTAATTAACCGAACGGGCTCTGACATTGTCACGGCGTGATGCTCACGAAAGGAAAATCGTCTTGAGGAAACGCGCGAACGGAAAAAGCGGCACGAACGAAACAGTAACATAAAAAAGTAATAAAACGAGGAAAAGGGAGTGAAACGGGTGTAAATATATATATATATATATATATATATATATATATATATATATATATATATATATATATATATATAAGCTATTGCCATAGACTCATGACTCAGCCTTTCCGTCAGACGTCATCCAGACACTTCCGAAAGTGTCCGATGCGGAGCCGACGTTCTTCAAGACTGTACGTTCCCGACCGAGGTCGTAAAAAGGAAAATATGACGCGTTCGCGTCGGGTTCGAGCCACGCGACGACTCTTCTTTCCCGACCGAGAACAACCTTAAACCCCGCAAAGATCGCGTTAGAGCGCATACTCGCGTAACATGGGACGACGAGAAAACGAGCCTCGACAACCCTCGTCCCGACCGAAAAATAATCCGTGTTCGCGAAACAATGTATACGTAATATTTCCCACGTTTTCGCTGCTTGGAAAAGTCGTAAACGTTCAAAGTGTCGGATCAAAGAACGCCGGCGTCGAATTTTCGTCGATTGATTTACGATTCTCATTTTCGTCGCCGAAATTTTTATGTGTAAAGAAGAAAGTTTTGGAAAAAAAAAAACAAGTGTCACCAATGTTTACACGAGTTTGAAATGCCAGCGTTCGAATTCGGATCGATCGTGTTGCGTACTTGAAATAGTCGAATAAAATAACATGAAATGACAAAAAGAAAAAAGAAAAAAAAGGAAGATAAATAAATGAAAGTGCGTCGATGAAAATCGGAAATTTCGAACATCGACGTAATACGATTCTGATGAATACTTTTGTTTCTGTTGTTTTTTTCTTCTTTTTTTTCCAATGTAATCGATATATGTAAATATTTGCCGCGAACATCAAAGTTATTGAATTTCAAGGTACTTATAAAATTAAACGGAGGGAAAAGTACACGTCGATGAAGAGCATTTTTTCCATTGCAATCGTTATGCACGCGGGCTAAAGTCAGACAAATACGGACCAGGTTGCTAAAATAGATCGAATCGGTTTATTTTCATGACGAAAAGACAATCCAATATGAGATTCAAAGGCTTATCCTTTTCCCGATTGTAACTCATAAAAATCGTATAAAATCTTCGCGAAGTCACGATTCGAGATTCGCATCTTCGAAATTCGTCAATTCTACGATTTGAAACAATTTTTCTTGCTACCTTCACCTCCCCGCACTCCCACATTTCTCTATAAAATAGCATTTTTTCGAATAAACCGATTTAAAAAAAAAATGCAATTTACCAGCGATAAGTAAATGGCCGATAGCGAAAATATGAGGGTGGTCCATTTTGACCGAGTTTTCTCACATCTGTTTATTCACGGGTGTTACGCCGTTCGTTCAATAATGAGTGAAGAGTGGTAGGTTATTAAAATTCGTATATCGCTAGGATGGTCCCGAAACGCGAGCTCGTAAAAGCTGGGTTTGCAACCCCCCTATACACCATATACCCGTCATAATCACCCTCTCGTGGAGCGGTAAAGCTCTCGGGGTACCCGAAAGCCACAGGGTTCATCATGATTATGATGATGACCGTCCCCGTTGCGTACGACTGCGCCTCGCATTGATGGATCTGTTCGCCAAAATTCGACCCTCGCGCAATATTCGAACTATAAATCCATTCACCTCCCCTCCTCACCACCATACCCCTAGATTTTTCCATTACCTACCAGCGATTTGACTCGAGGCACGCATGACTTAACGATGATGTGAAAATGCATAAAAATAACGCGGTGTTAATTTCGCGAATAATAGGCGAAAACGAAGTATCCATCTCTTTCGTTGTTGTTATTATTATTGTTATTATTATTATTATTATTATACATAGATCGAACGGTGCATCGAGTTGGTACAGAGTAAACTATTTGTGCATATTCGCAACGATAAGTCAATTAGCCCGTCGATATACATCGCCGAGATTTAACAACCCTGTCGTCATCACTTCGAACCCGATAGTGCAATTTCCAACCCTAAGGTCACTATCTACCTGGCCATCGCGAGGATCGTAATTTTAATGAAGATCATGAAGTACATAAATTTGGACCTTACCAAGGAACCAAGCTGTCGAGCTCGTCACTTGCCACGACGTTGAAATGAATTAATTAAATTTTATTCGTTGTGTAATTAAAATTACATTTTTTCTCCTGTTGCAAATCGGCGATCGATCGAGCTTGGATAAATTTAATTTCTATCGAATCCAATCGATATTGATTTATCAATAATATAATTAATGATAATTATCGTATCGTCGAGAAGATATTAAATAATACGTCGTTCGATCGAAATATCGACCCAGTTCCCGTAAATTTCTTTAAAGATCGATAACAATAATTACGTGTGATTTTTCGTCAGATTTCTTTATCCGTGAATCCTCGTAGATTACTAATAATTTTCTTTTTCTTTCTTCGTTTTCTTCACGGTCGTTTCGAAACAAATTGGTTTTGTAAGTATATACATCAGCCGAGACGTTGACGACGACGTCGTCGATTTCAACCGTGCCACGCACGAGATTTTACATCCCGAGAAAACTATTTCACCGTAGAACGTCCGTTGGGTAAGGGGTGGAGGCTGAATAACGATAACTTTTTAAAACGCTCCGGTCTCGATCGTAAAAACGAGAAGTGAACGAGAGAATTTGCTGTATATATATAATATATATATATATATATACATATATATGCGTACGTGTGTGATTTCGCTGTGTCGGTTGGGGTTCTGTCGGACAGAGTTATAAGCGACGGGCTTTTCGAGTCCTAGGTTTCACGGGAGACTCTTTGGTTATAAGTCCGTATTATATTAGCCGGCTTCGAAATGACCCGTTGCCCAATCGGAAAGCTCGTAAAGCCAGTCTCGACATTTGGTCGGGTTGTCAAGTGAAAGAGTCACTTGGATTTCGTCGGATTCTCCTTCCCTCCTTCTCTCTTTCTCTCCTTCTATTGCTTTCTCTCTCTCTCTCTCTCTCTTGCATTGCACACAAAAAGGCCCGAGCATTAACGAATCCGGTTCGCTTCCGTGAGCTGGATCGCTACGTACACCTTGGTTTTCATAGCTATTTAAAAATGTCAGATCAAACGAGCATCGACACTGTCGTGCAAACTAACGATCTATGCTTTCGTCATTAACGGTCGAGGCGAAATCGCGCGACCTTACAAAAATAAATAAATATATATCTCACAACTAAAAGCAAGAGTATTTAATTTGGTTACTTGGTGAGTTTTACGATTCTGGGAAATAACTTTGATGCCGTTTGGTTCAAAGTCCGCGTTACCTTACATTTACCGTTAGTCTTCCGTATATTATACCGAGGGATGATAATTAAACGATAATAGATAGGAATAATTGATTTATATCAAATTGAATTGAAGAAATGGTTACAGCGAACCTCGAGTTATAGACGGAAAAACGTTTTTACGATCTGTAGAACGGAGATTCCGTGTGAACCTATCCACTTTTTTGTGCATGCCACGGATTTTTTTTATCGTTGCTAACTCGTTCTATCGGTCTTTCTTTTTTGCATGGCATGTTTTTCGTGATATTATGATTGAAAAAAAACAACAAAAAAAACTTGTATTTTTTCTAAATTATTTTAGATTTTTCAACCAAATAGGGAAAATATAATTTTTTAATCAGCGTATAAGGAAAGAAGGTTTAATGTCGAGAAAGAAAAGTTCTAAAATACGAAATTTCCTATCATTTTTCGACGTCTGGATCAACGTTTCAGTCATAATTTCATCGATTTTATTCTAAAGTCCATTTATGCCTAAAAACCGTTAAAAATGATCTTTTATACAAAACAAAAATTACATTTATCATTAGATTCCGTAGAAATATTAACAAATTCATCGTTCATGTCTACAGTTTCGATTGACACATCGTGTCAGAATGTCGCGCATAAATTTTTAACAAGGTCCACTCTCTTAAAATATAAAAAAGAAAATGTTTCAAACCAACTAAATACGTGAAAAGTATGAAATAATGGACAACGTTTTTCCAAACAATCCCTATAAATTCACAAAGTTTTGAAGAACTTGGCGGTTTCGACGAACGAAAAAAATGTGGTAACGACTAATATACAGCCGTTTGTTTATAAACTCGTAAATCCCGAGTCCAATGGTGCGTTGCCCATTTGTTAGAGTCGCACAACGCTTCGCTTCTGTTGGTAATCGACGTCGTTTTATTCACGATAATATCTCAGATCGTTCTGTGTCGTCTATCATGGGGGTTTGGATCGAGAAACGATCGAAACCCTCGCGTACACGAGAAGAAGAAAATACTTCGGTGAGCGAGTCGACGAAGCGTCGAATTATCGTATCTCGAAACGGAAACCGCAACGGGAAACGGGACACTGCAGGCTCTACTGTCTATACATACATCAATATAACTATATATATAATATCTCTCTCTCTCTCTTTCTGTATATATATACATACGTACAGAGACTGCTGCATAAACCATTTATAATATACAAGCATCGGTCGCCGGATTCGCGCAGACGCTAAACATTAATGGACAGTTCGCGCGTGAATGCCCCGCTTTGTTTCACGTCTCTTGGCACATATGACCGATGCAGATCTCCTCTGCGCTCTATCTCCTCTACATTAATATTTATCCCGCAATTATTTCGCGTTATTACTGGTTTGTCTCTGCCGTCTCTTTCTTTCTCTTTCTTTCTCTCTCTCTCTTATTTTTGTTTCTTCTGCCGAAAGAGCCGTACCCTCGCGGAGTCTGTGACTGCTGCGTAGCCGTGGGACGAACTGTATTATATAGGTAAGTATATATATATATATATACACGGTCCCCAGAACCGCGAATACGCGCCCTGAGAACAATTTTTCGTATCGTCGTATTCTTTTTTCATCTTCCTCTTCTTCTTCGTATTCTTCTCCGTCTTCTTCTTCTTCTTCTTCTTCATCTGCTCTGGCACTTCAATTCGTGCCAGGCTCACCTCTACTCGTCCGACGACTACCGGACTCTCAAACTCTCGTAAACTATACAGACAGCAAGGAAAGAAGCAGAAAGAGCAAGGGCTGGGGAGGGCAAGTCTTCTGGGATCTTTCAGCAGATCCGATCGTTCCTCTCATCCGCGCATTCCTCGCTCTCACGACTCGAAGATACACTACTACCAGGGCACGAGCAGAGAGAGAGAAAGAGAGAGAGAGAGAGAGAGAGAGAGAGAGAGAGAGAGAGAACTCGATTGGCGGAGGATATTCGAAACGCTGAGGTTCCTCATCGCCATGCTCATCGAGCTTTGTACTCTCTCTCTCTCCTCTCTTTCTCTTTTGCCTCATATTTACCGCTAAATTGGTGTACGAGGCGAGCCGAAGAGAGAAAGAAATTATACAGGACGAGAGGAATAAGAAAATGTTGCTGTCAGTGTGTCAGTTTGTTGCAACAAGGCGAGTACTAGATATGTCTTTATCGTGGCGAGCTCTATTACGGGCCGAATTGTACATTACTTGTTTTACACCTGCCTCCGGGAATTTTCTGCACGTCGTCGCTGAGAATTTGCCACTGAGGAGTTTCGAAAAATCGGGTCAAATATTTGACGCTTGATAATTGAGAATTTCGCATTTCATCCTTACACGTGGTCTACCGTGGATCAAATTTCGGCTCCGGCGCTTAGAAATTTAATTCAAGCCCAAATTAAGTCCCGAGTTCATGTGAAGAAAATCAATTTTTTAAACATCCGGGAAGTCTCATTTTCTCAAGCGATCGATAAATGCAGCCTTTCTTGTGCAGGATGTTCGCAAACTATCCGGACACGGGAAATACATATGTAATTGGCGTCAGTGCTAACAAAACCGTCTCTTTTCAAATCGTCCCGGGATGAAAATCGACCGAGATGTTAATTCGCAAAGTTTGAAGGTTTGAGCCACGAGCAAACAATTCCATCGAACCTCCTGCGATTGAGTGATCAACAAAATATATTTTATCGTTACCACTCGTCGTTCGTTTATCAATGATTATTATTTTGTTAAGATCTACAAACAAAAAAGCTTATCGATAAAGCGTTTGATGGCATTGTTAGCTCATAGCTCAAACTTTAAAACTTGACGAACCTTCGACGTATCTTGATCAATTTACTTCGCAGGTTAATTAAAAGAAGAACCGTTTCGTTTTTATCGATGTCAACTACATACGTATTTTCTCTTTTCGGATAGTTTGCGAACATCCTGTACGCGGATAAGGGTGGGATCGTTGGATTCCACCGCTCTTGGTGAAAGCTAATGATTGTGCAACTGACACTCTGCTTGCGATGTTTTAACATTGTTGGAATTCTCGGGGAGACAGAGAGAGAGATAGAGAGAGAGAAAGTGAGTAAGTGAGTGAGAGAAAGAGAGAGAGGGAGAAAGGAGCGATTCGCGAGGGTGAGTTGTTGTTTAGGGACGAGAGGAAACGAAGCGATGAAGCTGGTTAAACCGCGTTGTTGGGAGAGAGCAACAGGTAGGCCCCTCTGGTTTCGCCTCGAGGTTTTGCGAGTGTTTGTACATTTACTCGAGTGCGTATGCGCGCGTATCTTCCACGAGACGGGGTTGACGACAACGTGGGGTTGGACGACTCTGTGTTTCTCGATTGCCGGTATGTCATATAGGTATGTTGTAATATTGAAATTTGCGGGAATGTTGCGGTCCTCGGCTTAAAACACTAAGTTTTTCCGGTATTAAGTTCCTAATTTCCGATTATGTTTGATTATTTATGATATAACTTTTCGACAGTATCGTTAGTTTGCATCAAGAGCTTTTACACGTTTTACGCTTGTTTAAAAATAATAAGGTTGTTTCAATTTTATCCTTATTAATAAACGTTCTAACTTTTTAAAATGGTTATTCGACCGGATTTTTGTTAAATTACGTATTTTGTTTGAATTTGCGTTTCATAATTATTTCGGACGTGGGTCGTTTGCGTAAATGCCAAATCTTTCAACGATAGGCACTATTAGATCCTTCAATTTGCAAAATAGATATCTTGTTTTCACGTTTGAAATTTCTCATATTTTTGTTTCTAGAAAGAATGTGATTTACAGTAATAACTCGCGTTGGAATTTTGTATTTGTACCAAAAACAACAGAAGATATGAATTTTCAAATATTATACCGTAAACAGCCTACATACCTCCGAATTTTGATAAAAATGTTCATTGAAAAAGGAATTTTCAGGGCTGGCAACAATTTTATCACGTAATTAGGAGTCCAAAGAAGCCCTATGATATTTTTCAGATTTTTCCTCACGAAATAACATAGTCAAATAAGCGGCGGACGCAAAGGACCCCCATGTTCAGGGTTTACAGGTGCTAAAAACTACGACTTGGGACTATAATTAATTTCCAAACGACCCGTTTTTTCAAATTTTTGGAAAAACTAATTCTTTATATTACTAAACAATGCCCTATTTTTAATTTGATTTATTAAAACGATCGAAGTTGCAGTCCTATAATTGAGATGATAAAATTGGTCCATAAATTGGAAAAAATCATCATTTTTATCATATTTTTTGGTACATTTTCCAATTCCCTCACTACCAATATCCTTTTGCGCTGTATTTTGAAGCAACGACTGGACCGTTGCGTCAGCCAAGAAAAAATGGCGTTACATTTATGCCAACTAAAAAATGTGACCGTTTAAAAAAACGCGATCGGTATTTGATCAAACGAATGGACAAGTGTAAAATGCAAAATAAATTGGTCCTCTAGCGAACATCGAACGTTTTTTGTTGCGAATTTTTGATAATCCAACAGTACGAAGAAATTGGACTTACCGCTTTGAGGAATCGGTAAGTGTCCCCCGCCGGCAGGTGAATTCGGTTGCATAGGTGGTGGCAATTTTCGGGCTGAGGATACACTTACGAAACCACCCCCGATGCCACTATGAGCGCCTATACTATCGTGGTTACTGATAGGCGATTCGCTGCTGCTACTACCGCAGCTACCCTCTAGGCTGAGAGCAGGTTGAGGTACCGAGACTAATCGATCCACGTCCAGTTCAACTGGCCGGGGCTCCACCTGCTGAGGTGAAAAATATATCGTATCAAGGTCACCGTGATCCTCGTGGTCCTTGAGGTCGTCGGCCGCGAGAGACCGGAGAAGACGTCCTCGAGGGTTTGTTCGTCGAAACGCTCTCGGGTGCCGGATATTGTAATTTTCAAATCGTTCGATATATGTACGATAATTTATGCTTCGATAACAATGCGGATAATGATTAGCTGCAAGTTAAAAGACCCTGACTCGAGAAATTTCCGATTTCCCAATTATCGATACCCACGACGAGGGTATAATTTATTCGCCCGATAACAATATACAAGATCGTCCGTAATGATTTTCTTTTTCGATTGTTAAATTCGATGCGGTTTTTTAAAGCTCAGATTCGAGATTAATTCGAAATTTGAATAATCTTGATGTTAATCATCGATATTTTACTAGATATTTATTAATTGATTTGGTAAAGCGTGAAGTATCGATACGATTCTAAACCGTTTCTAAAAAAGTAACGATTTTTAATGATTATCTTGAATAATGGGTGAAATTTATCGTAACGTTTGTTTACTAAACGGATCGATGAATTTTGATGAGTTTGTAAAATAGTTTTATCGATGTTCGTCAGAATTCGAATGAATAATTCGTTTTCGTGTTGCTATATTATCTTTCATCGGGTCTCTCGCGGGAGTGTCGAGAGTGCTCTAATGAAACAGCACTCGATCGCACACCAGCACCGACGATTCCCTGAGGAACAAGGACAAAATCACCTCCTCGGGTCTCCTTACTCTCGCGGCGTCTTGATCCTGGGCACGTCTTAGTCGCACCTGCATTGCCATCACCCTCTGACGGTCCTTGGTCAATTTGCATTTCTCGCAAGTACAATTTCGATACCTGCAATATCGCTTGTGGCCCTTGAGCGCTATTTTTAATCGGTGATTGCGACAGCGCGCGCAGTTCGGTGGTGTGCGCGGGCTCAGTACCGAATTACCACTGCCGTTCGAAGCTTTCGACTCGCTCAGTCGCAACGAGCTCGCTTCGCTGTCTCTGCTCATTCTCGAATCCATTGTTGAACGTTTGAAAATATTGTTTTCGCCCGTGACCTCACTTTTTCAACCAACGAATTAATTAACGAGAGAAATTAAACTCAACCAGCGTGACACTAACACCTTTAACGGAGCGCACGCGAACTAATCTTCTTTCTTTTTTTCTCACTCTCTACACTCGGGAAACCACGAAAAGTTGCCTGTCGACGATCGATAATCCAAGGGCCAATTCCCCTTCGACATCGTGTTTTTTCACCAATTGTCAAAATATCCCGAGCCCAGGTAGCATGTCTGTTCTGCAACAGAGAGAGACACAAAAATCAGATAGGATATTTATTGCGTCGCGTTGTAACAATAGATTTAATATTAGACCACTTGTGGCAAAATCCAGGCTTTATTGTTGTCATGGTGATTATTCTAAATAACAAAAGAAAAGATAATTTTATATCGTAGAATTGTTTTAATACTTCACATTCGGGAATAACAATTTTTTTGTTTTTTTATTTGTGATAATAACTTCTCACCCGTTATCGATTCAGGAATTATTGGAATTCTGAATTATTAATAAAATTTCTTAATAACCGCGAGCGGCGTTACTGCCGATCTTCGCAACGTCTCGATCCTTGACGCGACTGTTTATTCCAATTTTGTTCCCTCTATCGCAATACTGGTCGCATGCAAAACACGTATTCAAATAAAACGCATTTTTTTTTTATCAAATCATAATAATTATTGTTATTATTATTTATTACAACCGATCGATTGTAAAAAATTGCAATAAATCGATAACGAAAACCGATTGATTTACGAACGTTGACGAGCTTTCTCATGCTCTCGATGAAAAAAGAAACGCTGAAACAAAAAGTCTCGAATCTCGCGTCGTTTGCAAGATTACAATCGATAAGTTTAAATAAATTGTTTAAAATGATTTTTGCGAATAGCGCATCGGTGCTATCGTCGTGTACTCGATGATAGGACGAATAGTTTCTCGTATTTGTTTCATTCTAGAATCTCCTTTTTGCAGCAAATTCTGGAAGAACAGAATTACGATGGGCTCGACACGATCCACGTGGGGCGCCCGACAAGTTCGCACTTCCGTCGAACTGTCCGACGGACGATATATATATTAGGCCTACACTGTCGCACGAGACGAACGAATATCACAGAATGAGACGTTCGAGGAAATCGGAAAGAATCGTGAAAATGATAGCGAGGAAAAAATAAATGGTCGTCGCAATCGGACTGTAATTAAAAATAGTAGACTTGCATTCCGAGTACCAAGAACCATCGAGTTTCGTCGAAAACGCGTTATTTTCATTTTCGCATTGAGTAAAATTCCCTATGAATCACGTTCGTTCTAACGTCTCCCAGTTTTTCACCCATTTGGCTCGTTCATGGAACAGCGTAAAATTTGATCGCGATAAAATTAGCCCAATTTCAAGATAAAGGGAGGACGGAAAATATTAGATCGGCCAAAAAGTCCCTATTTCTGTTTTTGGTGTCGTCGATTAACACCCTCATGTATTAACAACTGTGCGTAACAAAAAATAGAAATGCTTAGAATTTGTCAATTTTTATTTTTAATTATGCGCAGCTACTTACACGATGAATGATTTTTGATAATTATCGAAAACAGATGTTGGAATATTTGGGAAAATTAGCAACATGAAAAGATTGTTTTCAACGAAATTTGTTGCAGTTTGTCCTTGCGAAAGATATTTTTCGTAAGTCATCCCTGGCAACCTCGACAACCCCCGTTTATTCCAGACGCTAAAAATGGTGCTCCTTCATGCGGAATGTCTCATATCCGTGCATCTGGTGCATATGTATATGTGACCGTGTATATCGTCCCGAGGCAATTTGTTCAACATTGAAAATAATACGATACGATACACGGTCGTGGCGCACAATACATCGTTGAATTATTCATTTCGGCATAATACGCATGCACACACACGTGATTCGCGGAGATCGGTTTCTTTTAACGCATAAATGTATTTCCCAGATTCCCCGAGAATCATTATAACGAATTTGTCCTCGGGTACTCAGCACTCGCACGCATAGGTAATACGGAATATAATTTTAATAAAGTTGTCGAATCGATACCAGTTTTTTTCGTCGATCCTAATACGATCATAAACGAACGAGGTATATTAAACAACGTTTCGTATTGAATTTGGGAACGAACGTCGAGAAGGGATGGAAATTTTACGAAAATATAAATTTATTGAAAAATGAAAAGTGTTGTTTTTGTTTTGTTGATTAAAATAAGATTAATTTAAATAATGTGAGCGATTACATTTTTCGATAAGCGAAATATCAACAAATTCTGAAACCTCTACGATACTGCGACCTACGTAAGAAATTTTAATGAGATTTTGAGCGTACGATCGATAGATCCAAAATAAGGGCTATTTATTCCGTGGGATTAACGCGGTGTTTACGGGAGACGCTTGAACGCCTCTCTTGCATACTGTTAGTAGAGAGCGGGAGACCCTTAAACGCGTTTCCCAGCACGCGTTGTCGCGCACGAATCTGAAAAATTGCCCACTATACAGGGTGGATTGATGAAAAAATCGCATGCGAACAATGTGTTAATAGGATGCCAAGTAATTCACTTTAACGAGTCTTTCTCCGCCTTGATGCGGATATAATAGGGATCATTCCGGAGAAAGTATCTGCTAAAAGGGTATCGATAATAGATGCAAATCCTGTTATAATATCCAGGAGACAGAATTATTGGACATCGAATCTCAAAATCAATTAACGAAATGAAAAAGGGTTTTAAAAAGGGCAAACTACGTTACTAAAAGACCTAGTTATCAATTAACAGACACGCAAAGCGACGCTTTTCCCCTATATCGACATGTAATTATTTTGTATTAACAAAATCTTTGTTTTTTCCTATCGTTTATTGTTTTTATTGTGATCGTCTTCATCATATATATATATGTGCGAAAGGCGTTTTATTTTGCGTGCTAATAATAAAGATTCAAGTATGATTTCTCAATTGAAAAGTGTTACTAAATTATAAATATGAAGGGTCGAATTATCCTTTATCCGAATTAACGAGAAGGATCGTACCGAAATTATCAATAAAATCACAAATACATTATAAATCTTTAACGCGTTCTTCGAACTAGTTGAGAATCGAATCGATTACAGAGCCCACAAGAAATTCGAAGTCGATCCATTGTTTCCGCATAATCGTCCCTTGTTCATAAAACTTTCTATACGAGGAAGCGAAAAACCTGAGAAAACCGTTTTTTGTTTCTTTCGTAAAGTAGCGTTCTCGTACCCCGGCTAGTTTCGTTCCTGTACATATTTAACGAATAAATGAATAAACATGGCGTGTTTTCCGAATCGTTACCCCGAAACGTATCGAGAAGAGCCCCTTTGATTATCTTGTCATCTCGTCCCGGTATATTTCACATAGTGGGTAAAATCAGTAAGGCAATAACGATTCTATTCCTCGCGCATGTTGCAAGATAGGCCCTGAGTTCTCATGCCAATAAAATCTATATATAGTAATATAAGTGCAGCTTACACAAAGCCATATATTTTATGCATATGCGTATACTCGCATATGTAGAGAACAAGACGATGCTCTGACACATTGTATCATAGGTTTGAGACCAGGCCGTGTGTCTCGGTAAAATATTACAATAAGCCTTACGAATCGATCCAACCATCCGAAGTGCATCGATCCATACTTCGTGGTATGCCCGTAGCATCGTACATTATACATAAACCACGGATTGCTATCTTGCTAGTTTTTTCCACAACTGCAGGAATACGGCTTATTGCACAACGTGTAGCGAAACAGACGTTGAGGAGTTTCCAAACGTTAATCCTGTATGCAACGTATCTCACTATTCGTACGTTGACGATAACTCCAACATTTACACGAGATTCTTTCACTTTGTATCGAATCTCGTCCCGCGTTATTTCTTCGTAATCTCCCAATTTTACGATCGCCTCGTTGATCTTCTAGGAATCAAATTAATTCGAAAAATATAATTCACGTTTGGGTTTGAAATATTGGGATGGTGAACAAAAAGTAAATGTTTTTTTTTTATATAGACATACGAGTCTGTTTGTCTATCAGAAACGAAAAATCAAATTGCTTGCAGGCCAATCGAATGAATTTTCGCTCTCGGATGATCATTCGCGTTTGCGTTTTAAATATTGAGTTCGATACGAAGGAATTGCGTTTCTGATAAATAAAACCGAGAGTCGAGAAGATCGAAGGGATAATATCGAAATATGAATTCCGGGAATTCCATGTTAGTTAATTTCCCGAATCATCGGAAAATTAACTAACATGTAATAATAGCAGCGTGCTCTTGATTTCTATAGATTTTGTTAAAATTTTAATCAGAAATCGTTCACATTATTCTGCATGTTTAAATGAAATTTCAATTTCAATTTTCGCGACCGTGATATGAATTTTTAAATCCGAAAATTTCGATCAAAAAGGGAAAAGTTTATCAAAATCGATCGATAGAGTTTGAAAATTTGCGAGAAATGGAACAATATTTATAGAGGCCCGAACTAAGCGCCATTTCGATGCTCCAACGATTATCAATCAAGTCAGACACAACGCAGAGTTATTTATTCGACGAGAAATTAAATTGCGGTCTTTCGAGTAAAAGAATGAATTTTCGACCAGATTTCACCGACGACCAAAAAATTAATCGTTTTGCTCGGTCCAAGGCTTCCCATTACTAGATTTTCAGATGTTTCTTCACGTAGCCGGAGAGAGACACGGAATGCACCCTTGCCAGTTGCATGAAAGAGAGAGCATACGTATCGTATCGCAAAAAAGAAACGTGCATGTCGTACATCATTCGCAACAAGGCGTATCTCACTAACAAGCACGTTGGTATAATTATTACTGGCGCATATCAATTAAAATTACAAGAGCACCGGTAATAAGTTGGAGATATATCGATAATGAGACTCGCGCCGATAAACTCGGAAGCTAAATTAACTGTTGGCAAAGCCACGGATAAGAAAACTTTTAATTCACTTTTAACGACGACTCGCTTGCATTTTAGTACGATTGGTACAGAGTCTTCCAATGGGCAACTTGATTACATTCCCATTCCCACGTATATCCGCGATTGTTTTTGTATCTGTATTTTCCATTCGCATATTGAAATAACCATAAATTAAATTTTGTTTATTTTAATAGCAGAGATCTGGACCAAATAGTAAAAAAAAACTGACCATTGCTCGAATGCGCATCAAGACCTAATTCTTTATCTAACTTTATCTAAAATTATGAAATCTCTGAATATCTTACAAGATAGATGAAAGCATCAACAGCGAAAATCGATGGGGGTTTATATAAGTAAACACACGGAAAAATAATCTTCGTTATCTTTCGTCATAGATCGTGCAACTTTGTGCAACTTTATCCGCGTGAAATACCAATCAGCCCGAGGGAAATACGTTCTAGCGCACCGTCCGGTTCTTACACAACATTAGCAACGTGCGTCTAGACTTGTTGGAAACAAAAAAGTAAATGTAGAAAATCGATGTATAAGCGAAATCAAACCTAAAGAACTGCCATGCCGCTAATTCGCTACAAACCGAGACTAACTCTGTAGGTACGGTGGAATATTTTAATGACGAAGAATGAAGAGTCGATTGCAATAATTTTAGAAAAAAGACCGTAACGTGTATGTTTAATAGATAACACGATATTATTACCGGAGAATATTCTCAACGTCGTACGATGACCAAATTCGTGGTCTTCTGTTTCTTTTCGACAATCATTAAAAACCGAGGATCTAAAAGAATTTTTCAAAACGTTTCTAAGTAGCAATAAATTTGCCTCCTCGGTCAATAATCAGAGTTATCATTATTTTCTGCAAAATTGTCAAACCTTTGGGTCCTTCAACGACCCCTGAACCTAAACTACGTTTCATTAAATTCTCAATGTCGAGATAAATATTTTTCGTTTCTCGCGAACGGAAAACTCGACCGGCGCCTGATTTTATCGAAATTCAATGAATTAAACTAGAGCCCCGATATCCGACGGACCGTGGCTTCGTCGGGTGGATATTCTTTATGAAAATGATTATCGATAATGAAGCACCGGTCTCGATATAACATATAAATTATTTTATTTTTCAATAAAATATTTCCTCATTTGTATAAAACCCAGTTAAATATCTTTTAAAAAGTTCTAAAAGTTATTCAAAAAATAAAAAACAAATCGTTTGTAGCAAGTTTCGCGCATGTGCGTGCAAATTCTACGTTACGCCTGGTCGCTTTCGGGCGGCCATCGAGTTTCGCGTCGACAGCGCCGCCATCGCGTATTTTCCTTATTAACGAGTTTAAATTCTTGTTTCGCGTATTCGAACGATTTCATGTTTATACGAAAGATTTAAACTGTTTTCAAAATAAAAATCTATCGAGAGAAAACAAAAAGATAGATAAAAATGAAACTTCGTAAATTAATGATTATAAAGGTATTAATAAAGTTGCGTCATAGAAGTGGCACACAGGTTGTTGAATGGAAAGGCTATGAGGTTACGCCGAACGCGTTTATTGAGTATTTTCTCGCAACTAGTTTCCCTCGTGCCGGCTCGCTCGCTCTACATTCTTGCACTTGCCATTACCGGTGAAGTGTTTACAGGCCGGTTGCGGTGCACCGACGATTCAACGGACACGGCAGTGAGCGCGAGTCTACGAACGGATTACCGTGAGGCCCGGCTACCGACCGAGTGAAAAGAAAATTTAGAAGCAAATGTAAAAGCTGCGAACTAACCGAGATCGGGGCCGATTCCAAACACCCGGAAATATTGCCATGCTATTTCCGAAAATCCAACGATTTTGTTGTTCTATCGAAACGATCGTTCGCTTCGTAATTTCTCGATTTATAAATCGTAACTTTCATCGTGATTCGTTTACAATTGCCGATGTAAAAATTAATGAAATTAACGAAATGTTAAGAAACCATTATGTAAATTATGAAAAATATACTTGTTGATTTGGAGAAAAAAATAAATAAAAAAATGTATATATTGTTTTACTATTTAGTTTGCGTAGCTCGATATAGAACGGCCTGCATTCACATAGTTTGGCAAGAAAAGTAGGCTAAGTAGGAAAAAGTTGTCACTTCCTCATAGACTCTAGGTCGTGAGAAGGAAAGTCCTTTTGAACGGTCGAAAATAAACGGTCGACCCGATAATAAGAATACTGATGAGGATTTTAGCATAACTACAACCTAATTCACCGTGTAGTGTTTAGGGTAATTGTACGTAAAAATTTAACCGACGCGACAGTTTTACAAAATATAAACGGATCGACGATGTCAAAAATAATGTATATTAATTATATTAATGATAATTAAACTTTGGGAAAAAGTTATATCCCTCCATCCCGAATTAGCTGTAGCGAAAAGAATCGTATCGCCCAGGTAATAAGAAGAGGAAACCAGAAGGAATGGAAAATGAAGGCCGGAAGAGCAGTGCAGAAGTTGTCTAACCAAGAAATGCAAATTATGTGGGCAACCATCTCCAAGTCCAACTTCTGCAAAAAGTACAAAGAAAGGACAAAAGAGGTGGAAATGAAGAAGTATTGGGACAGAGGAACAACAAGGGCAGAAATCAGAGAAATTTGGTGACAAAGTGAGGTGCTGAAGTGTAGGGAGAGGGAAAGGGGGAGAAAGGCTTCAAAGAGACAAGGTGCAGAGTCTGCGGTTAAAGCTCAGGAAACATTAACACTAGCGCACATTTGGGAAGCTAGGAAACATATGAAGGAACAGACCCTTAGAAATTTTGAAGAGTGGGGTAAGCAGCAAAGAAAGGAACCAGATGGGGGTTGGAGAAAGACATTAGAGGGGAAGAAGACAGTGGAAGAGATGTGGGAAATAGCGAGACAATCCCGAAAACATTGCGACGAAAAAGGAGATGGAGAAGAAAGGTGGGGAAAACGAGGTAATAAGGAAGGGGGATGATGGCAATAAATAAATGTAGAAATATAGATACGAATATAAATAGACCCTCAAAAATAGAAGAAGAAAGAGCGTATGAAAGAATGTAAAAATTTAGAAATAAGTGTAGTTTGTAATGGAAGAAGGACGTGTCAAAATCCGCAAGGGCATAGGGTAAAAGACCCAGTACTTGGCCAGGAACCAGTAGTCGACCTCTGACTATATTTTGTATGAGTAGCAAGAGTAAAAAAAGATATACTTCACGCTCTTCCCACTCATATAAGGTCGACTACTGATGGTTCCTGGCCGAGTACTGGGTGTTTTACCCTACTTGGAACAAAGTTGACTACTATAGACCCAAACGGTGAGCTTTTTTCGAGAAAAAAATTATGATAACCATGTTAAAATATAGAATTAAACATTTTTTCACCATCGACCATCGATCGCTTGAATAGTGAAAACATTGAATGAAAATTATTTGAAATTCCTAGGAGATTCGTGCGTTCCAATAGAACTTCCTTTATTCGAATTAGTCATTGCTTTTATTCCTTCGTTCTCTCATTCGTATCAATCGATACGATAGAAAACACGAATAAGCTGTTTTCGAAAAAAAATATATAGTAACAACTTCAAATGTACGACATAGTGATTTTTTTTTGCTCAACCTCGTTCATTTTAGGGGGGATTGAATTTATGTTACGTTTCATCGCATCGAGAGCTTCATCGATCATTCGTAATCTCCGTTCATCCTTCCATTCCTCGGACCGATAAGTTTTATTTCGCATTGTTTTATTTTTATTATTATTTTCAACGAGGGATATTTTCTCGAAGGATGATTTTTATGCTACACCGGCGGGGGTGACTCCGTCACGAAGTAGTTAAGAAAAAAACGTATCCGAGGTTTCTTTCTCCATTGTTTACTCGAGCGTGACACGGTAGCCAGTGCATCGTTCTTTCTCACCGGCTCACCTGCACCAAGGAAAGCTTCATTTAAAAACACGAGGCCAAACAATGCTCTATATGTACGCGAAAGGTGTGTCGGTGATAGAAATTCACGGAGGCGACTGAAGGTCGAGGAGTTCGTTGAGCGGGATTCGTGACTGAGAAATCTTGCGAACAAAATATCGTCCCTCTTCGTACAATGTTTGGCTTGCTTATAACGCTGGGATGCGAGACGGAACGATAAGAACGTAGAACGAAGATCGACCCTGAATTTCGAGTAATTACGATTCTTTAATTTCTCGTATATTTTTATACATTTTTTAATATTTATAATTTATTTATTTATTATTCATTGTTTTGTCCTTTTTTCAATATTATTTTTATTCATTATTGATTATATTCTTTGCCAAGGAGAAATTAAGTTTTCGTTTAATTCGTGGGAGGTTCATGTTCCGCGCTCGAGTTTCCGTTATTCCGCGTCTCGTATCATTTTTATTTCTTCGTTCTCTCCTTCGCGAACCTAACGCATATGGCGCTGTGAAAAAATCGGCTCGACCATAAAATGAAAGAAAAGAAAAATCCAAGACAGATGTAAAAAAAGAAGAAAAAAAAAGAAAAATCATTGTTTCGTCGACGAATGAAAGAAGCGATGTTTTTCACACCGGAAGTTCTCCTTCGCTCGTCGATGTACACAAACGACGGAATTCCATTGCGACTGCGAATCGACACTCGATACGCATCCGTATACCTTCCGTTATTACGGCGAATTCGAAAGCCGCAAAAGATTCGCGATGAGAATCGCCAGAAAGATGAAAGAAAGCAAACAAACAAAAAGAAAAAAAAAAAAAAAAAACGATACGGACAAACCCAAACACAACACCTGCTCGACCGGATGACATTGACTTCGCTTCTCACGATACAATGTGGCATTTAATTCCATTGGTCCTTTCAATCTTATTCTTCTATCGTCTCGTGTCAGAAAACGAAATAAAATGAAATAACAACAACAACAAAAAGCAGACTCCGTGCAATCGACCTTCTTGACCCTCGCTCTAAATAAAAACAAACAATCATTACTTTGTCTTCTTCCCAGCGTAAAATGACTTTTTTTTTTGTTCAACGAATAATTGAAAATAAAACCCGCAGGAATGAAGATAAAAATTATTTGCGTCAAATTTAAATCACGAGGGTCGAAAGAGCGCGTGCAATTTTTTTTAACGCGCCAGACGTGACACGCGACACGCTCAACACGAAGAATCTCGATGGTAGTATCGTGGAATGAAGCAATAAATGTAACCAACGAGTACGATCGGATTATTCGACGGAGAGGAAGATTCGAAAGAGCTGGAATCGTGTGTACCTACGTGTTTCACGTGAAATACAGTGTCGCGTGGAACGAGAAACGTGCACGCACACAAGAACACCCACAGGAAGTCACCGCCCCCGGAAGAGACCGTTCACCCTCCTCTGTCGCGACTATTCTATTCTCCTCCCCTTACTCACTTATTCTCGCTTTGCTCCTATCGTTTGCCGACTTTTCAAACTCATACGGTATATCATTTTTTTCCCCCTTCCTCTCCTCATTCTGTTCGTTCTCCTTCTCCGCTGCTTTACAGCGCCATCGGTCACTTGCGTCGATTTATATTTTGTATTCGTTTTCTTGAACCATCAACGCGTCGAACTTGCGATAAATTAATAACAGATGCACCAAAGTCGGACCGTGGAGAGGTTTTTACGTTAAAAAAATCGAAATATTTATTTTATAATTGAATCGATACGATAAATTTAAAGGGGTATAAGATATATTTAATTGTAAGCGAGTTTACGAAATGTGATAAAAGTTATTTATTTCTTGTTTATATAATTTTGTTTCGAACGATTTTTTTATTTTTATATTTTTGTTTACATTTTTTTGAAAATTTATCCGTTTATTTTTTTTTCGTGTTGTTTTTTTTTAGATTGAATTAATTCGATTAGGTCGAAATGGAGATTTCGCTTTTTTTTTTTTTGAAAAATCGTCGACGAGATCGATGGTAAAAATTGATAAAATGATTTGGTTTTTTTAAATGACGTTTCGAATAATTTGATTCAACGATAATAATCGGTAAAAATATGTAAACGAAGATTTAGATGGAAATGATAAAGATGAAGATATTTTCAGTCATAGAACATTGGAAAAAAGTATCTATTTGGATTCTGTACTTATTTTTAATACAATGACACGCAGTTCTCGCGATTTTAATAAAAAGTAACGATATTCGACTCGAAGAAGTCCGTTCGCATTTACACCGTTTGTAGAGACGTCACAATAACATTGTTGCCCTCGATACATTGTTCGACGTTGTCAATCGCGAATCCACCGAATGTTTCTCTCGAAAAAAAATTGCTTCAATTCTTACCGTTATTTGTCAATTTATTAAAATAAAAAATCGTATTTTCAATTGACAATAATTTTTTTCCGCTATACTTTAATAAATTTTCCATCAAAATAATGGTCGATTCTGTTTATCACATCACTGCATTCGAATCTATGTATTTAAAACAAAAACGAACAAAGGATTTAATTGTACAGTTTTGCCTCGAAACAGGACGAACAAAAAACGATCGCCTTCGTCGCTGACCAATCGGGGCCAATAGCGTTCGAAAACGATGAATTTTCACGAATTCATCCGACGCATGCGCAATCGCGACTTGCAACAACCATCGAACAACAGATTTGTTTCGTTAACTTTGAATTCGTGCACGTAAGCGCAACATGACGAACGAGAAATTCCTAGGTTGTAATTAAAAACATGAGACAGAGAATCGGAGAACCGCGTGGCAATATACGCGCCGAGGACACGATGCGCACAGTTACACTTATATACATATGATACGCGTGTCATATGCATACGGACTAACGCTCGACCGAAGGCAATAAGAAGGCTAGCCGGCGACAAGAAAAGAAAAAATAATTATCAGGCTGGGTTATCGCTCTCTTACCGCTTAAAAAAATCCGTCGATAGTCCCGGTGCAATCGCAATCCAACAGAAGTGATATCTCCGACACAAGTAACTCGCGCACGCACGCACGTAACAGCGAATACGCTGTGTCGCTGGCGTGACGCAGACACGGATATTACGTATATATATATATATATATCTACAGAGATATATATTTATGTATTAACAAACGATCCAGCTGGTGCGATTATAGTACACAGTTTTGCGAAGTACGGTAATATGCCTTTAACGTAATATAACGCGTGCACGATGCAATCGAGTACGCCGCAGCGACAGGGACAACGTGGTGAGTCGCAGCCCGTTGCACGCTGCTTCGTTAAACATACGTACGCGCGCGGCAGGACAGAATCGTGCACCCACATGCGCGCGCGCATCGAGACACACACACACACACACACACCCACAGAGAGAGCATACAGGCGTACACGGACACGACCTCGAGTTTCCCGAGCGAGCACACGGCGAACACTGTCTCTGCCCCTCGCTCCTACTCCTCCCACTTGGCCGTTACAACGAGCAATGCTTGCCAATCTTCGTCTCTCCGCGACTGTTTTGGCTGTTGAGACTGTCTTACATCGTACAATCTCCCATTTCACCTTAACCAAGGTTCAAATACACTATCGTTTTAAACTTGTCGGCACAGGCCTTCTCAGTTCTGTCGTCCCAGTAAGTATACGAAGTGTACGGGAATAAAGTCGACGGAAACACTGTATAGTCCACACAAACAGCGAATGTTACACCGTTTCACGTACTGCATACTTGTAATACGAACAGAACGTATGCCATACGTAGTAAAACTCTTGCACCTATCGCTGTTTAATCTCACGATACTTTGTCGACGTATCGAAGAAAATGTTTGTTTTATACGAGAATTTGGTTGCGTGACGTTAGTTGTATTATATTCGACTCGCTCTTGTTATTCAAATTTGCTTTACTTTTGTCGCGGCAAAACGTGCCGTATTCTTTTTTCGAATTCTTTTAAGTTCTTACCGTATTGGTTCGCTAACACGTTATACGACAGTGGTACTTCGACGTAAGAAAAAGGAAAACAAATTCTGACCGCACACGACGGGAACGTCTCTCGATAGCGCGGTTACGCGCTAACCACCGACGATCCGCACATGTATGCAGTTCGTAACTCACTGAGAGTGCTGCTGGCTAGAAGCTACGGACACGCCGATGAAATGCATGCGGCATGGTAGGGGCCGCGCCGTGGGGGTGGGAGGAAGGCTATAGGCATCGCGGAGGCCGCGATGGTGATGCTGCTGCCGCGACGGTTCTCGTACATGTTTGCGCTTTCGCGGTGTGGTGACCGTTCGAAGTCAAGTCACCGGCGAAGATGGCGCGGCGGGCGGTCAGCGACGATGCGCCGCCAAGTGTTGCGCGGAGTAAAGGGACGGTGAAAACACTGTTTGGCGGCGTGGCGGGAACGAGAGAACGAGAGATACGGAGGAGAAATAATTCTCACAGCATCACGAGAGTAGACACGAGACGTGGAAGTAGTGAGATTGAGGAAACCGGGATAAAAGGTTATAAACGTGTGAAATGAACGACGATTCTGTCGAAGAATTATACGAAATAAAAGCTTTCGGAGGTTCCCCGGCGCAACGACAAGAAACGGCTCGAGAAAAAGCACGAGGCAGACGCCTCTAATCGTAATATGCGAGGTGATTCCAGAGAGTACCGTTTACGAGGTTACAAACCACGAGCGAAGGGACTATGGACAGACCTGTTGTCGGTGGCGGTGGTTACGGTGAGTGATGCGAAGACGAGAGCACGAGCACGAACCTAACCTCAAATTTCCTGAGTCGCACGCTACGATCTGTGAGTCCCTCTCTTTCTCCCTCGTCCATATTTTTTGCTGCAAGCGCCAGCCATCTTTTCCTTTCATAACCCTCCAACACTTTTGACATTTTTGCCAAGAATTTGAACATCGCTTTTGTTTTCAATTTGAAAAATACGAAATTCTCCAAAATAAACAAATTCTTCTATCGAACTTTACCGTTCTAACGTCTTATCAAGATTTCGACACGCTTAAGATATAACGAGTGAAAATAAATCTTTACCGAGTGTAAGCTTAGTCCGAGATGAAATAAAGACGTTACACATTCGAGTTAAGAACGCGGACAAAGAACTGTATTTGATCGTAACGTTGATGTATCATCTTACGCGCCAAAATAAAAATGCACGAACGACGCCTGTATTCTCGAGACTATTAAACGATAAAAGCCGAATATCGGGACGCGGGAGAGAGAGAGAGAGAGAGGTATCTAAGAGATGATTTCTAAATGAAATGGAATAACAGAGAACGAATAAGCGCTCGATGATACGGATGTGGATAACGAGTAACAAAATCCGTGCGAATACGAGCCAGACTCTTGGTTGTTTTGCTTCGTTATATATATTTATATATGTACATGTTTCTCATTGGCTTCAGAAATCTCTTAAGTCTCTGGTGTACGTATACATTTATTGCCGCACGGTAAAATGAGCTAGGACGCATAACGTCGCATTCGCAGGCTGTGTATAAATACATATGTACGCGCTACAATATATATACAACCGTCTGGGTTTTGTAACGACATCAATGCGCTCGCCGTTTCGTGAGTCGTAAAATTCTACCGCACTATACGCCAAAACGTGCGGGGTGCTTAGACGCATTCTAGCTGGGACACGTGCAAGTGTTTTGTACAGTTCTCTCTCTCTCTCTTTCTCTCTCTCTCTCTCTCTCTCTCTCTCTCTCTCTCTCTCTCTGTCTCTTTGACTTCTCGAATGCTTCGACGGTGCGAAATATTCAAAACATCAATCGCGTTCGATTTTCTTTTATGGCTAGTATTTTGGGAACAAACCAGTCTTAGATTTAAGAAAACTACCAGGTAGACTTTATTTTCCTCGAATTTTGATAAATTTATGAGACATTAAATTCGTATTAAATTCAAAATGATCAAACAAGTTAATCATCGATTAAGCAAATAACTTTATTTTATCGCTAGCTTTTTTTGTTTTTAGTAAAAATAAAAAATAAAAGGAAATACCATTGACAGCAGGATGAAAATCTTTATCTTCCTGAGGACTTTCAGAAACGTCGATTTCAGTCAGATCTATAAAGGTAATAATTTTGTATTTCGTAAAGACGAAACTGCAAGGGGGTCTTTGTCCAGATATTTCTATTCTTGCACAGTGGAATTAAAAAAAATAAAATCTCAAGTCGAGACGAATCGTGGTAATTTCGTGAAGTGATGAAAAAGGGCCCTTTGGCGCTGCGGAGCAAAATGTCTTATATAACCGGGCTCTTTCTCTTTCCTCTTTCTCTCTCTTTCTCTCTCTCTCTCTCTCTCTCTCTCACACACACACACACACCCACACACACACCAAGCAAAATTTTATGGATTCTCGGTAGCGTTGACAATGGCCGTTTATTATACGAGCTTGTAACAACGCCAACCTCAAAGATCCCTCTCTCGTTCGGCACTTACCGATGGATTATGTGTTACCTGATCTGTTCCACGTACACACTACGATATACGAGACTATTTACACGATTAAATATAAATATCATTTTTTCTGTCTCTCTATCTCTCTCTCTGTCTCTCTAAAATCTTTTGAAAATTCTCTCGAACAAGATATATACTAAATGTTCGACATAACAACGGATAGATCGAATCGAAAGCATAACAATTCTATCAGCACCTTTTCGATAATCTCGTAAATTATTTTTCTCGCCATCGAAAATAAAAATAATAAAAAAATTCCCCCATATTCGCAGACAGCCAGTTCTATAAATGTGAATCTATTTCTTCTTGACAATAACAACGACCGTGCTATGGACATAAATGTACAACCTATCCGGTATATTTTATATATTTATCCATTGTCGAAAAATTCGTCTACGTCGTCACGTGTCGCTCGTTCTCGTAGCTCGTTACTACGTTCAACGTCGAAGCAACGACGACGACGACGAATTTCTTCGCCCAACTCATCTCGTCTCTTTCGTCATAGCATGCTCTCTGTTCTGTGCGATAAACGACGAGGCGACCGTTTCACGTACAGTCAAACAGTCGAATCTATATCTAACATCTCTTTCACTACCACACGTAAGCATCTTTGTGGGGCTACGAGAATTCTCGTTTCATTCTCATATGTAGGTATCGACGTTTATATATACGTACGTTGATACATACCAATGGGAATACGTGGTTGTACGTCGATGAGCGTTGGTGAGAGCCATTCGCGCAATACGCGAGGATGAGTACGCGATCGTAAAATGCCGCCCCATCGCAGAGTGGATTCACCACGCAATGCTTCTCGTCAGTGAACCAGGCAGTCTGCAACGGTTGCCTAGAAATTCAGCCCGTCTTTCGAATCCTCGAGAATACATTTATATATTTTCCTATTTTTATGTACGAATATTCACATATACAGGTACATAGCTACCGTTATAGAATGTTTTTTTAAAGTTAGCTTACTTGAGAATTTTTGGAAAAAGGGTAATAAATTTGTAAATTTTGGAAAAAAATGATATATATAATGTTAATGATTTCTTTATTTCAAATGTATATTACATAGATACGATAGAATGTATTTCGAGATTGGCATGTAGATTTGAAGATAATATATGTATATATTTGATGATAATGAAGATAAGATAGCGTTAAGTGATATTTATTAATTTTTTTTTTATAGATATTGTATAAAAAGATATTAAACACGGCGAGAATATATAATAGAAGTAGGCCCTGGGAATCGCCGCGGTATATAGAATACCGCGGAGTCATAAAGAGATCATAAATCTTCCTTCTCTGTCTTCATCTATAATTCACACTCTAACTCACAAGTCCAACAGATTTATACGATACCCACACAGTTACCTTGAACGTCCTCGACACCGCGCGGTATCGTCAATATTTGAAACGAAAGCGAAGCGAAAATTAACTATCTCGCTTTATTTCTCATCGTATGAATCGTGAAAAGTCATTGATCTTATTATTTATCCAACAACGACTTCAGCTTCTTGCCAAATAATCGAAATCGTGTTAAAAAAAAGCGACAAAAAAAGACACGTTTCGTTTGGAGAACGATAATCATTTTTCGAAAACGAGCTTTCTAAAACTTATTTGTGACACAAGGTGGGATAACAATAAACGTTCGTGGAATTTCTCGCCACTGAATATTTTCGCACTGTATACAAGTCGGTAGAGTGAGAGAGAGAGAGAGAGAGAGAGAGAAAGAGAAAGAAGGATACCGGTATACGTTTTTCGAAAAGATAGCCCGGTCGTTTAATTCCGAGAGACTCTGTAAGGGTGGATGGATTCGATAAGGAGGGAACGGGCTCGAATACACGAAATGCAGATCGTTAGCTGTAAGATCGTAGAGTAAAACTGGAAGAGGTGTTGTCCCGAGGGTGTAGCGAGGGTGAGGGGTGTACGGGCCCAAGTGTCGTTCACCAAGATTACCGTCGGTGTAATAAAAGCCGCATCCACTCTTCGTGGACTCGAACGTTCACCGATCTGTCTGCGACCTCGAAGGATAAACTACATATACATATATATTCAATGTAGATATGCACATGCCCACGAATTACACGTATTCTCGCATAATATTCGAGATGGGCCCGCAAAAATTCTTCAACAGATTGGAAATATACGACGCCGTTTGAGATACGTAAAAAGTTTTAAATAGCATTATTCTCATGTCGTCCCGAACGTATATAATAATAATAATAATAATAATAATAATAATAATAATAATAATAATAATAATAATAATAATAATAATAATAATAATAATCATGATAATAATTATATTCTTATTACAATTAGGAGAAACGTCTCCACAGTTAGCCTAAGATATTCATGTAAATTATTTTGTTGGAAAAGTACTTTAAATTGTTCGTACAAAAAAATGTCTCTTATACATAAAGAAAATATCAGCTAAAGAAAATAAATCTTTCCCTGATTTATAGAAAAATTTCGTTCAAACGTTCCGAGACCCATTGTAATGATTTTAACGGTTATCGCATCTCAAATGGAATAAACAGCTGGCGTCCGATACGAATAATGTTGTGAGCCAGACAGTAGCCGTTTTCCATTGATAAGGTTATTGATATACATTTTTGTCATGTACTAAAAATATGACTTATACAGGCTGAGAAATTGTATACGACCGATCAGTTTAATCACCCTGAGGAGATACCCTCTCACCTTTCGTTCTCGCAGTTTGGGAGACCAGTTGTTCATTCTATAACTCTCTCTCTCCCCCCCCCCCCCCCCCCCCCCTCTCACCTCGCCACTTATCCTTATTTCACACTATATATATGTATATGAGATCGTCCAAGCACTACAACATGATGACAAAAATTTCCACGCCAATGTCCGGAATCTCTAACGAAGCAACGAATAAACTTGCGTTGCGAATATGCGTTCTTCTCGATTATAGTCCTCGTCGAGCCGACCTCGTTCACTTCTGCAGCAGAACTGTTTTCGAACGAGCGAACTGGTGTATGCGCTAAATATGCACATATTTATATATACATATATATACCCCATAAAATACCAGTTATACAGATTGAGATCTGGCGGTCTTGCGGTTGACGATGGAGTCGATTCGACATTCGAGATCGTCAATCCGCGTCATTCGTATCACCGGCTCTTTCGCTCGATAATAATCATTAATTATCTCTACGACATTGTGTCGTATCGAAATTCTTGTTTATTGGAAATTATTAGTGAACCAGCCGGCCCTTCGTTCTTTCGAAAGCTACGCGTTCTCTTATATTCATTTTTAATTATCGTTTTTTTTGTTTTATTTTATTTTTTTATTTCCGTACGTTACATCGTGGTTAATTCGCTATAAGCTACCGGTGCACGTTCCCATACGTGTCTTTCGCACCGTCATTTCTCCTTCTCCCTCTCTTGTTGAGATATACAAATTTATATTTACAAGATGTTAAGAAAATGTGTAAGCTACGCGTGATATTATATGGACTCAACTCCAATACCGGGTTTTAGCGCAAGTACCGAGTCTATAATGTATTATAAAGCCTGCACTTCGCTCAACGCACGACGAGAATTCTATACAAATTTTCCGACACTGCTTGTAACATGCGCGTGTTCGCGTCGAGGCTTATTTGTAAATTCTTCACAGCGGGCGTTGGCCTGTTGATGAGCCTATTAAAATACATGTGTCGTCGATTCCCGAGTGGCAAATTTATATATATATATATATATATATATAGATACGATATAAATATGTATAAATTCGCCACTATGTATGGGAACGTACGATAAAGACAAAGTCAGCTGCAGCGAACGTTCGCGCGAATCCATGATATAGATACATAAAGATACGTATAGGAGAACGGCAGAATGAATGGGTTACTTAATAAATCGATATCTCGATTGACTTTAGTTTTAAACAGTTATGAACTAATTATATTTTATCTAGATAGAAAATATAAAAATTAAATCGTATGGAGCGTTTGATCGGTCAGAAAATGAGATCGTGATTACAGTTCGATACCCTGTCGTAAGAATCACCGCGACTCAACCCGAACCACTCAAGTATCGGTCGAGAAACGAGTGTGGTCCGATCCTGCAACCGGTCCGTCCACGCAGTCCCTCCCCTGATTGTAAGTATATACTTATATATATATATATGTATATAGTCATACAATATAAATACCTGCTGCATACACGCACACGCATAAATACGAGATATGCAAAGATATCGGTCTGAAACTTATGTACATATATAGATGGCTGTTCGACAATCCTCGTTCCCTGCTGAATCCGATGCGCGCCGGTTCGAGGAATTTTCATCGAATTTCTTCAAGCCCCGAAGACTTGGAATCATCGATATACTCGGTTTGCATATACGAGAATCTACTTCGAGTTTGACGACGATCTCATAGTCGGTGTGCGTTGACCACGGTCGTGCATTCGCGAGGTCGATGGTATGCGTTTTCACCGACTCTCTTCCCTCTTCGTCGTTGCCGTAAGACACGACAGTTTACACGATAAGTATAATAATGTTTCTACCAGACGATACGTGAAACACTTCTTTTTTTTGTCTCGTCGTATTTGTCTTTTTGGTTCGTTGGTTCGTCTCGATAATTTTATGCGGATAACATAAAATATCGTCGCCATCTTTATTCTCAAATATAATCCGTGGATACGATGAAGTCTTTAAAGTCTTGAAACGAGTCGAGAAAATGAGGTCGCACGAAAGAACGTTTACTACGAAGATTTAATAGTTTCGTAGGATATAATACGTTGGTCATACTGACATTTTGTTCCATCGAGACGGCGAGGTCGGGCTAAGGTCATCGCCATTCTGTTTCTTTTTCAATAGAGACGTACAATTATTCTCTCGTCATATTGTATGTGAGATTATGACAAATGCAACAATACAAAATTAACGTTTCTAGTCTTAAAAATAAAGGATTTTATAGAATTTTGAATTTTTGAAATGACGCACGTTCTTTGACGGCGAGGAAGTAAAAATGGCGAAATGTCAAACGTAAACCTTCCCTCGAGCTGAAAATGTGATATTGCAAACTTATCGTCTAGTTAAAAAAATTAAATACGACCATGCTGCGCTCACCCTCGAGATCTCAAAATTTTAATGAGAAAAACTTTGTTTTCGTACAAATTCTGTTTCGATTCAAAGTATCGACAGCTCGATTCTAATTTCACATATTTACGTGTAACACTCGTCTGTGTAAATATTTCGTCATTACGTTCTCGCTTCTTCGGGAATCAAGAACTCGTAAGAAAATCGCGTGTTTAGGTACTACGCCGTTAGATAACAGACGATCGCGCGACTTACCTCGTACATTCTCCCACATATGTAGGTAGGCACTTGTACACTTATCTCTAATTTTCGCCTTTGTTGCCGAAACGACTTAACATTTAAATAAATGGAAAGAATTATCGAAGCCTCGTATCATCATTTTTCAACATTTTAACCCTTCCGATCGGAAATTTTCTGCAAAAGTCTTTCTAGGGGGTTTACGAACCCCTAGAAAGTCTATTTAGCCGAAAACAAAAATCCCCCACCCCTTTCCCAAAGTCCCGAAAATAAATAACGAACGTCGACTATCGAGAGTCAAAATTTGTTTCCAAAAAAGCTTCAATTGAAGGTTACGTATGCGTAGCCCAGAATGTCCCATAATAATACGTGTATGGGACATTCTGGGTCAAATCAAGCAGTCCTTGACCGTCGCATTTTTTTTCTTAGTATAAAAGTAGGTTAAAATATATAAAGCCATATAAAAAAAATATGTTGCGCAAATTTATTGATTTTTTTCCCTAAGAAAAATGTCACTAAAATATATTCAACCATTGTATGTTTATTTTAAATTTGCATAACGTATATTTTTTTAAATAGTGTTGTTTAATGTATTAAGAAAAAAACAAATTTGCATGAAAAAATCGCGGCCTAGTCGCTTTAGCCTAGAAGGCCCCATATATACACATACGTTTGTATAAAGTAGAAGCCGTAAAAGAGCTGCGGGTCGAGTTTTACGAAAGTACACTATAGGATGTACCGTAGATTAGTATATCTATATTTAGACGTACTAAGGCGTACGCCATACGAAAAATCTTGAACACAAACACACACACACATATATATGTATACATATATATAATCGGAGTACAGTGGATCGGAAGAAACGTGGATTACGAGAAAAAGGACGGATCAACCGCGTTGAGCGCAGAATGCCCACCGGGACCGAGAATTTGCGGAGAGTCGAAGGAAGGAAAGAGAGCGAGAGAACGAACGAACGAAGCAATAACCGCCCGAGACTTTACGATAAAACTTGGTTTACTACCCGCTTACAGTCCTTACCTTTGACCGACGAAACTCCTTTTCTCTCCCACAGTTCCAACCCTCTCAACGTTCTCTCGCTCTTCGTTACCATCTCTTTCTCACACGTACGAGCCGCTAGGCTTTCGGTAACTGCACTGTCTGGCGCGACCCTGATGCGAGTCTTTCCAGACTCCGTTCCTTGCGGCGTCGGGAAGTCGTCTCCACGCGCGGTATTCTCCTCACCGAAATTGCGGAGTACGCTTCAGGCTTCTGAGAGATATATAGTCGTTTTATATACAACTGCGTATCGCCCGTGTACTCTCTCTCTCTCTCTTTCTCGCGAAATAACAGAGAACGCCCTGTGTAACCTGGAGCGACGGACGGAGAGAACGACAGAGTGTGTGTGTGTGTGTATGTGTGTGTGAGAGAGAGAGAGAGAGAGAGAGAGAGAGAGAGAGAGAGAGACGGAGGGAGTTATATACTTCAATGTTACGAGTTTTATTCCCTCTTTTTTATTTTCATAAATATACTCCCCTAATTTTCATAATTATTTATCATTACCCTTGCCATCTATCTTCCGTTTATTTCAATGTATTTTTTGTTCTTTCGATAACTAATAATGATTTTATTTGAAAAACTGATTAACCATCCGTATAAACGCTTGATTGATTTTCAAGAATTAGACCGATCGGTACTTTTTCGTAAAATAAAAAAATAAAAATAAATCAACGGACTCCACGAGTGAGAGGAAGTCCAATTAGAATTCATGGACGAGATTAAAAAACGGACCGATACGCAGGAACGATCGTATCTTTCACTCGCTTCTCTCGATCTCTTTCGCATCTCGCGGTGTTGCGGTGCCGCGTGCATCTCGTCGAAGAAATGGCGCAGCTCCTGCGCGCCATCGCATCGACGGAAGATCCCGATCTTCGCGACGTGAGAGCCACTTTTTATTTTTCTCACTTTTTTGCCCTCTCTTTCGTTTTGTTCCCTCACGCTAGACCGAACAGGAGTCTCTCGTTTCCGAAGACTCGTATTAAATACATAGTACCGGTCTCGTTCCCCGAGATATGAAGAAGTAAGAAATTTCTAATAAGATCGATAACAACGATCGCCTATTGCCGATACTGTAAGTATGCGATGTAACGCATGCGAGAGTTCTATACGTCCTACTTAATACCGATATCGGCGTTAAGATCGACCCGTTTTAATTTTACCAATCAGAATCAGCATTAATGAATTATCCATGGAACAGAGTTGGGAGTCCTTAAATACCGGAATAGGGACAAATGACGATCCAAAATTCGTACTTGCAACTTCCACGTGGTACAGCCTGGGTAATGCAGTCCATAGGTACATTTTTAGTGACAAATATTGGGTCCTAGTATGGTTTTAACGTTCCTACAAAAATTCAAAGTCCGATAAGTCTATCGTTTTTGAGACTAGAAACATTCCTTATTTTTATCCAATTCATCTTGATCCCACGCAAAATTTCAAGTATGACCATCGTTTCTTCCTCTTGAAACAGTAAAACTTTGATTAGTAAACTTTTTTTCATTTACTTAATTTTGTCGATTTATTTCCATCGATAAATTAAAATAACTCATCCTGTATATGCGTATATATATATATGTATGTATGCGTTAACTTATATATAAAATATTGAAATTGAAGGATGATAACACGTATTCAGACCTCGCGAATTGTCGAGTACGTCGAGTTCTCTTTACAGGATGTTAACCCGCGTCATACGTTTCGTTATATTATTTTCTTATTTTCTAATAGGTATTTCTCGCTGCACCCTGTAACTTTTCTAATTGCGCCGGCAACGTTCCGAGGCGCGACGGAAGTGAGCAACTAGAGACGTGTACGCTACATTTTCTCTCGGTACTTCTTTTTTCTTTAATATATAGATGTGTGGATGTTTTCCTCTGAACCTCAACTCCAAATGCTCGGCGCGCACGCGAGAAACGGGAGAGGATGAATGTGAGAAAGGTATGAAATGAACGAATGGACGAAGAGCTGTCGCGGAGACTATCTTTCAATGTCACTAAATCTTCACGACGAGATGAATTTAGTCGTATGTGTAAATACTATTTTGTCAACAAGTGTTGTCGTCACAGTCTAAAAATCTCGAAAAAAACAACGTTTAAACGAAACGAAAAATTCCTCACATTTTATGAATCGAGAAGAAATTTAGATATTTTTTATTACAAATTGATAAATTCTAAAAATAAATTTCTGTTTTGTGTAATTATCGTTTCATAAATCGTTATAAAATAATGGCTGGTCGTACGAAATTTTAAGAAAAAGTTTATCCTCTTTGAAAATCGAATAACGATATATAAATCATCGAGGACCAAACTCCTGTATAGTTATCCACACCGACCTGTAGATTTGAACCGGAATACCCCATATACAGTCGTATGCACGGTACATACGATCCTCGTTGACGTGCTTTATCTTTATGCTCGGAGTCGAGAAGATTTTCGTGCCCGCAAAGGTTTATCCATGCGCACTACGTACGTGCACGACCCACATTTATCTTATACCACATTAGCTCGAAAGAACGACTGCAGTGTAATACTATATCGCCGTCGACTAATATAAATATGTATATATATCCTTACGAGGAATAGATAGAGGGCGCGCAAACTAAACACGTTGATCCGTGCGAGTCAAAGTTCAACAAACGTCCAATTACCACGGCGTTCCGATCGGCCACAGACTCTAGGGGTGGTAAAAGACGAGGGTGTAAATTAAGATTTTAGTGAGAAGTTTCTAGAATTCCGATGAAAAACATAAAAAAAAATGTTTTTGTAAATCATTTCAATCGTACGTGTGTTCACTGCCACGAATATGCGCGCGCACGCATACGCGCATGCGCACTAACGCATGCGCAGGCAGGCGCATGCCTACGCGTACCGGCGTACGCAGGCGCAAAACTTGGCTCATGCGCAGGAGCTCGCGCATGCGCACACTGTCCTACACGTATATACGCAACATATATATACATACGTATCGATAAATATACGAATGAAACCAGTTTCACATGGCAGGGCCGAATGCCGACACTTCTTCGGCTTGCGCAACTCTTTTAAATTATACAGGTATAACCGATACAAGCACCTCTCGAATGCATGTATTCCCATCCTCCACGTGCGGATGCCCTTTCGCGAGTTTCCGCGACGTCCTATCGCGAACCGCACGTGTAACCAATTTACTGCTTCACTTTTATTCTTCTATTTCTCCGTTTCTTGTGTATTTTTTTTCGTGTATTTCTTCTTTTTTTTGTTGTTGTTTTTTTTTTTCATCGCGCACGCATCTGCATCATTAATGCTCGTCACGCTCGAGATAAGGACGGGCTCCTCGACATCACTCACCCGACGATTATTTTTCGAAATTTCTCAACCCCCTCCTCGTCGGCAAGATCGCCGTAAATATGCACAATGCTTCGGCGAATCGCGGTTTTCCACCGATAATTTTGTTCGAATCCCAACGAATAAATAAAAAACGCAATTTCAAAGAAAATTTCAACGGGGAAAAAATAATAATATCATTATTATTGTTGTTGTTTATTTTTCATTACTACGAGTCGAACGAAAATACAAGGAACGACATTATTTTCGATAAATACAAAAATAATAATGAAGAGTAAGGAGAAGAGAGAAACGTTGACACGAGCAACGTCCGCGGATAGCGTGGTTCTGTTTCGTGCGCGTTGCGCACCGTTTGTCCCATCCCGCCTAAAACGCTCCTGCGTTTCACGGAGTGCATCGGCGCACAGCCAAACTACACCTATATCGAGTGCGTAGCGCACGAGCTCCGTCCGGTTTTCGCGACGAAGCCGGTTCTTTTGCTATCTCTTCTCCGGAGAGCACAGTTTACCTACAACGCGTATGAAGATATATATATATATATATATCCTTATATGTGTATATATCCTTATATATATCCTTATATATATATATATATCCTTATATGTGTCGTTTATAAACTGTTATATATATATATATATATATGCAACATTTATATGCGTGTGCGGTCGTGAATGCACGTACGACCGTTACATCGAGTTCTTTGATACCTTGCCACTCGTATATTTCCTCATCGTTTCTCTCGTATCGCTAGGTACCCCGTAAGATTCACTACAAAGTAACAAACACGTTGGGTAGAACATACTTCTGGGTGCCTCGACGTGCCACCAATGAACAAGTTACAATCGCATTCCTCGTGTTACACAAATCAAATGCATACATATACGTATACACGACATAAATATAAAGACACGCACGTGCATAAATATCAATGTAGAATCGAGAGAAATGTACGTTATAGCAATCCTGCAATATCGTACTCACTCCTCTCTCTCTCTCTCTCTCTCTCTCTCTCTCTCTCTCTCTCTCTCACCGTTCCAATGTCTCTGTTCCTATATTTACTATACTCTTCCTCGGTTTAACTCTCGACCGACTGCAGCTTTTTCCATTCTCTCTCTCTCTCTCTCTCTCTCGCGCGTTTTCTTTCCTCTCCCTCAAGAAACTCTCTCGGTCTTGAGATTCCGTCGTTATTCGCAGCCGGAAAGTACCTACGCGTAGGTACTTTTTACAATGAGATACAAAGTATTCCTCGCTCATAAGAATTTATATCGATACATTCCTTTCGTCTATCTCATTCCCCCTCTCGCGAGCTCCGTTTCCACTCTCTTCGTCTCTCGGTCGTTTTTCACATTTGCATCGATAGAACCGACGACGGAGCGACCGATCCTCCGCGCGTCTCTTTCGCGCATGTTCGGTAACGCCATTTGCATCTCGAAATTCCGGCCACATGCGTCCCATGCACATATGCATGAGTCTATGCATCCCGAAACTGTATAATATATATGTATATATATATATATAATAAATAAATACAAATGTTGTAACGTTTAACATATACGTATGTATTTAAATAGCTACAAATTTCATAGCGTTTCACGTTTGACGTTAGTTACGCAAAGTGTGGTAAGAAAACGCGCGTATTCCGCGGAAGAAGCACAAGAAGTACGGCGGATCGATGGTATTACGCGGCGTCATTCGTTCCATTAAAATCGGCAAATCCTCGTTCTTCCTTCGTTCACCGTCTCTTCCGTCTCTCTTTCTTCAACCTGTTCGACAGGGCGCTGCTGCGACGGAACGCTCCAATTTCTTCTTCTGCTTCGTCTCTCCCATCCCCGGGCTCGCTGGCTCTCTCGAACGGAGCGCGAGTGGCCCGTGGACCATAATTACCACCGGTTGCCGAAGCCCGATGCGCTTCGAGCGCAATCTACCGGCCGAGTGCCGAGACTCACCTACCGTCCGTTCCATTCTTCTGAATATCTCTCTCTCTCTCTCTCTCTCTCTCTCTCTCTCTCTCTTACTCTCTCTCTCTTTCTTTCTCTCTCTCTCTCTCTCTCGCACACAACTCTATCTTTCCGCGCTGTACAAAGTAACACGGACAACTGGCAGTCCGTGAGACGATCGCGAACCATCCATCTTATTCCTCGTAGAGAGGGGTGCGCACGTTCGTAATAGCCGACCGGACTTAAATGTGTGGTGAAACGAATATCCCGGCTCTGTATTACTGTACGTTGCATATACGAGCAGGTTGTTGCGGCTCGCGTCGCTTCTCCCGGCAGCCACTAACACAGTAAATCATAATTCCCCACGCGATACTCACAACACTCCGCTTACTCACACCGCGACATGTACACTCCCCTCTCCTCCCTCCCGTCCTCCCGCCATCCTAGTATACCTCTAACAGCCACTCACTCATGCACTCACACGCTCGCTAACGCAGCCACTGAAACAACCACTTATTGTGGCCCAAGTCGATGTGTGAGTGAGGGCGAATCGAACTCTCGCGATATACCGGGTGTTCGATTCGAAACCGTTCGTACAAGTCTCGATAACTCGATATATAATAACGATATATCTAAATATAATATATTTGTACTCGATAAATCCTCGAAGGACCTCGATTGATAAACTTTCGATATCGTTAACGTTTTATTAATCTTTCGATATCGTTAAAGCGTATCGTTGATAATCTCGAGCGTTCGTTCGCGATTCCCGTATAGGGTGAAAATTGAAAATTTGCGTGAAACCTCGCTCGTATCGAATACTCGGTTGTTATAATCGTCGCTGCCATAGGCTTCCTGTACAAAGGTGCATAGACCGTATAATCAATGAATTCATGTGCGTACCTACGTATATACGCGCTTGTGTAAATCGCGAGTGTCCACGGGGTTCGCCATTTGGCTCAGACGCTATTTTATCATCGTCGAGACATGGAATGAAATCACTCGGGTACACAAGCTTATCGCTATATATATATCATCGTACACTTTCGTTGCTACCGTGCAACGCTACGTATCTCGAATGATTTTATCGAGTCTTCTTCCGACCGTAGAACATGACCGCATACTCGACTCTCTCGAAGCGTGTGCGTGCGTACAGTTCGATGCGAGAGTATCAGTGAGAGAAAATAATGATTGACTTATTTTTTCTACGATGCTTATGGTGTGTAGATTTTTTATTTTTATCGTGTCGAATGGTTTAACCGAGGTCGAAGACTTATCGCAGGTGTGCTATGGATGGAATCCGCGACGACATCCTCGAGTGCCTTGAAAATGAGGGTGGGCAGGTTGGAGAGAGCGTTTTATTATTTTTTTTTTTTTTAACGTACTTACACTTTACTCGACGATGCACCTTTGTAAAGTGTCGACGTTATTAATGTATTATACAACAGGTTTATAGAACCTTTTCCCGTGATTTCGTGTAAGCGAATAACACGCGAGGTGTCTTGGCGCGTGATAATTCCCATTTATACGCAATTTAAACAGCTCTTTGGAATTAATCGAATCAATTTCTCAAGTGCGGAAGTGAAATCACGTGATAAGCGTTATGAAAATATATTTTTTTTTGAACTCGCTGGTGGTATGAGTTTGTAGCATAATCAAGAACGTGACGCATTACGGGGCACACGCGATATCGAGTGTCAAGATTTTGTCTGTCTCGATTTCTTTATCAGGATTATGCGACTTTCGCGATATCAATCGTTAATCCGAATCTCGCGATTTGCGATCGCGAAATAGGTACCTGCGTCGAGTATTGGTATATCTTAGATTATAATTATGCAAGCTTAGAAAGTTGTACCAGAAGCGTCGAAATTACAAAGAGACTCGTTTCATTTGATAATGTTATAGTATATAACTTATAAAGCTATAAAACTATATACAAACGTTTTTTATTTTTCTTATCTCAATGAAAAAAATTGTTTCTATGAAGAATGGATGTTTCTTATTTTTTTGTTTTATTATTGAGCCAAAACGACATTTAAAAATATTGATTTTATGATAAAATGCAGGTAGCGACCGGTAGATGTCGTCTTGGTTGTGAAAGAAAGAGAAGAATTAGTTCCTCCGTGTCTGACATCCACTCATTATCTCTCAGATGTTAATACATACTATGTATATAAAAGTCGTAATTTATGTCTGGTATGATACGCGAGTGAAGCGGGTATTACATTTCGAGCGGGGAGGCGAGACGCCATAACGGTATACGTAAGAGAGTATAACTATACGTATAGTCTTGATAGATAATTTTCGTTGCGAGAAAAGCTGGAATACGCAGCCAGACTAATTTCTCGATCGAATAACAACCGACTGGGTGTATCAATTTCGAATCAACCAATTATATTCACGGAGCATGAGTTTCGACGGTTTCCGGTTGTACATATGAATTGTTTGACCGATTCGCCTCCAACGCGACTCGTAGGTATTCGCTGGTACGCACGTATCTATAATGAGATTCAATGCATCGCGTAGACGATCGAAATTTTTCAATTGTTTTTCAATATCGCGGATTATTATAATTTTTCTTTCTCGAATCGCAACTTCGTGTAATATAAATAAAAATTTCACGACGTTCCCTCTTAATGTTCACTCTACAAGGAACGTCCTCTATTAAATGTACTTAGATTTCACAATTTTGACGCCACCGTGGGAGATGCTTTGAGAATGAAAAAAAAATCGGGAGAATGGAACGTATAAATTTTAATTAGTACTTTATTTTCAGTCTGTAAACAAAAGAAAATGTCTCAAACGCATTCCGCGACACAGATATAGGTTAAGGTTGCTTAAGTCGTACCCCGGCAATATTTCGTCTGATACTTATATATCGCGCCATCTGGTGTTGTTGACGTGAACTGTTTAGTCGAGTGAGCAAATGTAAACAAGTGGATGGCCAGCTGGCTTCGTGAAGCAATGATAATTAAAAAGTAAGTTTTTTCAGCAGTATTCATTAATTTTGTTTATTGATTTGTAAGTTTTTTATGGCAGGAATGTGATCTTTACCTTTTTTCTTTGTTAACATCAATTTGCAATATTTATCAGGCAATCGTTTTGGCATACTCAAACATTAGAACTTTTTTAGGTTATGTTTTTTGTACTTTTTTAGGTAATAAACCGTTGAAATACCTATTTTAATAAAAAATTTCCAAACAATCATTTCTATAATCGTTGATTGAAAAGCAACTAAAAATAAAAATTCGCTAGATGAAGAATATTTTGTTTTATTTAAATTGCAGTTAATATTACAGTGTTATTTCCTTAAGGACGACGACTTGAGCAACCTTACCCTAAGATATAGCCAAAACGTGCACCCTAAGTAGGCACGAAAGTGTATTGGCCGATATCAGCCGAGTGTAGGTATTGTTTACTCTTGTCTGGCACAGTTGAAGGAGAAAAAAACGTATGGCTTGCAATAAAGATTGGGGTCCAAAAGTGCGAACCGAACAATATACAAAAATATAAATATAAAAGATAAAAACCGCAACAGCGTGCACAAGAGGAGTTAGCTCACGCGATACAACGTCCTCCGTCGCTTCGTGCGCATCGCGTGGGTAATTAGAGTCGTCTTTTTATTCTGCTATGCCACCGGGTCCTCTCCCTGCGCCCGCGATTCTTACTATATCTCCCTCTCTCTGTCTCTCTCTCTCTCTCTCTCTCTCTCTGGCTCGCACACTGCCTCTCAGATCTTTGGTCGATGGGGAAGGTCCGTTGCAATGTCCTGGGTTCAGCTTCGTGTTTCAGAGTCGAAGTCTCGAGTACAGCAGATTTTACCAAAACTCGAACATCTCGCGAATTCGTAGAAGTTCCGAAAGGAGACAACGATGGGTTGAACGATGACTAAAAAGCATCCTGGTGCATTAACCTCTAACGTGCCTATATATATATGTATATATATATCATGTGTGTACATGAGTATAGAACGTTTTTCTTTCGTTTCATTTTTTTCACCCGTTCCGAGTCAAGGACTGTTGTAAAAGAAAATATATATATATATGTCGAAAAGGGGTAAGAGAAGGAAACAGGGAGTAGAAAAACTTGAGAAGCAAAGGAAAGAACGCACATATGCACTCACGAACACGGTTGGACTAATGAATGCACAAATAATGAAGTTAACAGACTCGTGAGCGACATCCCGGGAAGGCTTTTCGCGGGAGGGGAGAGAGGGAGGGAGAGAGAGAGGGAGAGAGAGAGAGAGAGAGAGAGAGAGAGAGAGAGAGAGAGAGAGAGAGAGAGAGAAAGGGAGCGAGAGAGAGTGGGAGAGCGATGCACATAGTTACGTAGAGACACAGAAAACTTGGCGAAGATCGTAAGCGAGAAGGTAAAACGAAGCTGAGAGGTCAAGTCATACATGCCAGCGCACTACACAAACATCGAGACACTGTCGCTTATAAGGTCGACCGGGGCAAGCGAAAAGAGGGGGAAGAGAGAGAGAGAGAGAGAGAGAGAGACGAGTGGTCAAGCTAGCGAAACAGACGTGGTAAAGTGAGCGCACGAAAGAGAAAGAGAAGACAAACCGCGATCGAGCCAGGGCACTGCCAAGTGCATAAGAATCGAGCATCTGTGTGCGCGCGAGTATGTGTGTGTGTGTGTAGGTAGGTGGGTGTGTGTGAGAGACAGAGAAAGAGAGAGAGAGAGAGAGAGAGGAAGAGCGCATGAGAGGAAATGAGAAAGAGCGAACGACTTTTATCCGTAATTTAATCACTCGTCCTTGCTTCTCGCACGGACTGTACACACTGCTGCAACATTGTAGCCACAATTTACTCCTCTATCGTACAGTCGGTCGAGTAAATTCCACGTTTAGCACGGTGTCAAACTTTCGAACGACAATCCGCGCACGATGTTGCGCGCGTATTACTTACGATACGAAAACGAGGAGAAGTTTTCGTCGATGTAAAATCGACGAGGATCTTTCTCCATCACTTGTCTTAATCGATGTAGAGAACGCACGAAATTGTTTTTTCGATAAAAAGATAAATGATGGTTAAACGGTGAAAGACCTTGAGACCCTTGAGACCCTTGAGAGCCCTTGTATTACCGACAGGGCAAAGTGCAGAAAGGCTCAGGGCAGAAAGCTGTAGAATTCGAGTCGAATGTATTTTGTGCTATATATACACGTGAATGGCAATACTGTGGAGAAGAAACTGGATCAAGATATGTGAATTTATCTTATCTTCAGACTTGTTTCGAATCTCAACAATGTATACATTGACATATACATACAATGTACGAGCTATATATATATATATTTAGGAATCTTTCTGTTTGAATTATTCATTTAAATTCCTTTTACATTTTGCTACCGCGTGTCGCTTTGATCTTGATCGTAAGAATGCCTCGAACCAGCCACGTACAATGTTCACCTCTATATATTATCTCACAAGGTATTTTTACATATATCGCTTTTTATATGTTGCATTCGAATTTGTTGCGCGTGTCATAAATATATTTTTATATTATGCAACTGACAATGAGACGAAAATTCTTCGTCGCAAATTCCCGAGTGTTCGTACTAATTGTAAGTGCTAGGGATACGTGTATATACAGGGTGTTAGTCAATTATCTGGACACAGGAAATACTTAGATAGTTGGCTTCGGTATAAACAAAACGATTATTTTGTTTTTTTTTTCAAAATACTAATTCGCAAAGTTTGGAAGTTTGAGTAATGCGATCGAGCCCTTTTAGGCTCGATCTAGGTATTTTCTGTGTCCAGGTAATTCTCGAACACTCTGTATATATATAGATATACCTTGCTCGCACATTATATACATTACACTATTGTGCATAAGGGGTAAAGCACACCGTCGTGTTATTTCAAGTTCTCTTCGCAGCTTTTGAACTTATGCATTCGAGACTTCGTAGAAAAAAATATTTCTCGTACTTCCACTTTGTCTCTTTTTCACATTTTTCGAGCTTACACGAGATTGATTTCGAGTTGGATTTACTGAAAACGTGTCAAACGTCCTTGACTGTAATTTTATTCATCGCCGAAGGTACTTATTTAATTTAAGAGTCGTACGGATGAGTTTTCGTATTTTTGTCGTACACCAACTTTCGTATTGCTCGAAGCATCGATCGATGATCGATGTTTCGATACATTTTGTAACTGGGTCAAAGTATTCGATTCCGACAATAGCTTTGACCCGCGAAGCAACGAGCATATCGGTCGTAATGGAAAATCGCGAGCGTTGTCGGAGAATCGTGCGAAGAGCTTCGCAAGAAGTGTCTACGAGTCATTGATAGCATTGGCAACGTGCGAACGCATTGCGTTCGAACTAGATCGTGACTTATTTACATAATCACAAGGAAATAAAAAAATGGTCCTAGCCATTCACTTTTGCATAGTCGATTAGATATCGTCCGGTAAATGATCAAAACGTTAATCTCGCACGACGGAAATGAAACAAATAATTTTCTTCCACAAAGACAAAAATTTACATACCCTGAAACAAATTAAAACAAATCTATTCGATTGAATCTAATTAATAATAAGAAACATTAATTTTTTACATATCTATAATGAAAGTTATTTAACGAAAATAAGAATATACAAAAAAAATGTTTACAAATTTAATACTGTTTGGTAAAAATCGTGAAGAAATTTATTCAAATCGTAACCGGCGTGACCGAAACGACTACACGGTGAAATAATAGAGGCGATCACTAATTCGACACGGCTCATAGCCGTGTGATGTATCGAACGAGAGAGAGAGAGAGAGAGAGAGATCGGATTTCGTGATAATGTCGCAGGGGCGGGAGCGACGGTTCGAGAAATTTGTGTCTACCGAATCGAGAGTCGATCTTTCCCGCGCTACGCCTGCCCATGCTGACTCTCTCGAAAACCCGGCTTTTCGAGGGAGTTCGCATTGTTTTTTTCGTTTTTAAAAATTTTCGCTTAATCTCGATTTGCGTGAAAGGCTCATGGAAAAACGACGAAGAGTTCAGGGTGACCGAAAGAAGTCACCACTCTAACAGGTCCTACGTATACGAACGAGCCTCGAAATATTTCAAGTCGCTTATTTCACTCTTCGCATTCCACGTCTTCGTGTCCTCTTCGTCCGTCGACATCATAAACGACCGAGAGTCTTTCGCAAAAAAGAAACGAAAATCGGTCGTCGATTTCTTTTTTCTTATGCCCCCGAATTATCGTACGCTTTCATCGCGACACCTGCCGCACTGTCTCTTTGTCCATTCGTCAAGTTCTTCCTTTTTTTCATATAGCTACATTTTCGCACCCAGAGTGAGATAAGCACGTTGTTTCGCGCATACATAATAGCGTTTTTTTCGAAATCGCCGTAAGGGAAGTAATAGGGTCTGTTCGAGCCGATGAGAGAAATTACCGGAAGCGATAGTTTAGACTAATTGTAGGATGTCGCTGAGTGAGTATCGGCTTAAAAACCTTCCTCGGTGGTAAAATTTCACTTAAATTAATATACGGCTTAATGTTTATTGCATCGAATGCGGGATCGACCCAACGGGCAGACACCTCGCTACGGTGTCGATTCGCTGCGCGCATGCGTGCCGGCTACCGCGCACACGTGTCATTATGTCTTTGTGTATGTCTCTTAATATAATCGAGATAATGAGGGAATATACCGAGTTGAAGATTTTTAACACTGATAAAAACGATTATACGCGATATCATCGCGATATAAGCGTTTCGCAACCTGTGACAAGTTACAGATGCTTGATGATTTATGGTTTCTTTTTTGTTTTCAATAATTTTATGACATGTCTCTGCCCCTGGGTTATCAGATACCTGTGAGCATAAATTGGTGCGATTGAAGCTCGATAAATTCGCATAAATGTCATATAAAAGGCAAAACCATTAGGGAATCGTGCCAAATTTTATCGAAATAAAATAAATAAAAACACCTATACTTCGAAATATATTTGATATTGTGGTGGATCTATTTTTAGCGATATTTTACGTACGAATCCTTTATTTACGGACATACGTATAGCTTACTCGATATAATTTATTTTTTACCGGCGAATGCTGGTAGGCGAGAGATCGTGAAATTTGTAAGGTAAAACCCGCTTTTGTTTCATGTAGAAAAAAAAATCCGAAACAACGTTTCAAGAGCGTTCGATAACGTTTCAAGTGCACATCAGTTTTCCTCGGCCGAGAAGCCGGCCAGGCGCGGGGAAAGAGTCGCGTCCTTTGAAATATAATCCTATGTGCGTCGACATTGCGCGTTTGCCAACCCCTTAAAATCTTTTTCCAACTGTGATTTTTACGCACGTTTGTCATCCTTTACCTCCTTGTTTTTTTTTTTTAGCTATTTTTGATTCGTTATTATTTATTTATTATCATCTTTTTGTGAACCTTTTCTACAAGATAAAATTAGACGATCAGTGTTAAGGGGTTAGAGTCACCCAGCATTTAAAAAAAAATCGCTTTTTTGCTTTTTCATGCAATTTGGGTGAAATTGTGGTCGAAAAAAGTGCCTTTGAACATCCGCCATTTTGTCAAAAATCAAAATTTTTATTAATCCTTCGTTCAAAGACCGCGAAATAGGATTTAATAATGATCCCCGCTAAATTTTTTGATTTCGGATGACCCAGTGATGAGGAGCAGTGATCACCGCAAACCCCTCTTTTTTATTTCAACCCCTCGCAGACTGGCTTATATCTTGGCCATTTATTATTATTTTGTCTTAAAAATGTTGTTCTATATTCTTTATATATGTGTTATTTAATGGTAAAAAATTTTCCAAAAAATAATCAAACCAGTCTTCAAAATAAAATCTCAAAAAAGCGTTTTTTCGGGCGTTACAAGTGACTCTAACCCCTTAATCGCAGAATTATTTTCATGTTTCATATTCTCTGACTCACGCTGTATACTTATGGAGTTGCATATACCTATATGCGGAGATGCCATCTATAGTTGCGTGCGATTAAGAACGATTTTCAGTTCATGTGCGTGCCCATGAATATCAATTATTAATATACGACGGCCGGTTATTTACTACGCGTCCATGCCGAAAATTACGAATGCGCAATGCGTCTCGTAGTTTCACAGTGGCTCAATCCAGAAACTCAAACTATAATTAATGTACGACAGGAGAGAAACATCGAAAGACGGGGCGAGAGAGAGAGGGAGGAAAGAGAGAGAGAGAGAGAGAGAGAGAGAGAGAGAGAGAGAGAGAGAGCGCGAGCGCGAGAGAGAGGGGTGGAAGGAGAAATACTCGGTTGGTCATAATTACAGAGCGCGGGTACCAAGACATTGTATTTTTTTTTAATTTGACCCTCCATTCTCCATGTTTTAACGAACATGTCGATAGGACATTCCGCAATTAAGGAATATCGATGTACTCGATTTTTCTTAGATAAATGATCGTCGATAAGGATAATCGATCGGGTCCATCGATCACGATCGACGCTCATGATTCTCATGATATTCAACAATATTAATATATATATATATATATTGATTCCCACAATATTCAATAATATCCAATAATATCGATGTGCCTATTTTTATGGCCATATTGAATACCTTAGTTGCTACTTCTACGAAGCTACTACATTTTCTTCGATCACTCGCGGTCACTCCCCGCCTATGCGATGAATAAAAAAAAACACATCTATATATCTATACACAACGTAGATCAATATAAGCGACATGTTGCATTATATAGAGCGACCGTTCGAATGAACTTTGTCGCCAGGCGCAAGCGAATATCTTGATTGCGCTTTATCGATTTGAACATAAAAGTCTACTGTCTCGTCGTTGTGATATATCGTCCTAGCGAGTGCTCGCTAACGTATATAAACTCGCGCGAATCTTTCCGAGGCTTCTCCTAGAATTTATACTCTCGTTGAAATTTTGCCCCGTCGTTCGATATTTCTAGTGGATATTCGAGGGAGATTAATAATTATGCGTACATCAGTCGCGATATGCAATTGCGGCTGATAATGCAGGTCACGAGCCTCCATCGCGGGGACGATTCGCTTCTTGACCCGTAACCCCTTCTTTTTCGTTCCGTCGTCGTTCGACCTAATGCACGAACGATACATTTTCCTTAGACCAGTTTGTCTTATCACGTGTTGTTACAAAGTGCAACAATGAATTCAGAGCGTATGTAAATCGTAGGACGGTCGATATCTGTCGTGTTGACGAACGAGGAAACGGGGGAACAAGAGGCGCAAGTGGTTAGTAGAAACCGACACGTTCCGTTATCGGGTCTAATGAAAAAATAAATTATCCGATAAGGATAGCAAAAATTATCCTCACGACAGCGACAGTCGCGAACGAGATCGAAGGATTGTATGTATTTACATGCCGGGATTGGCGGTGACCAATCGTTGGAAACGAGCTTGGATACGACCAGTGGTCAGTTCTCGATTCTCGCTATATCCACCGTCGCTGCTTAATTCCATTTCGCTGGTTTACCCTGCATAGGCAGTCGCTACTTTAACACCCTATGTCATCATGTTTCTCTTTGGATAACTCGATTCCATTCTCTTTATTTATGTTTCACGAGCGTCCTTGAGGCGCTTGTACAAACACTCCACCTTATCGACCGTCGGTTCGTTGGTAGCCTCGCCAATATACAGCGTTATCGGCAGGACAGTCGAATTAAAGGAATCTCTTACCTCGCGCCATCTCTTATCGGTCCGAGACTCGTTCGTCCTGTGGCCAGTGCTACGAGGTTCTCGAGATCTCCGCTGTCCAGCGGGCTACGAAAACTCCACGAACGTGCTGGGCGGCTAATGTTAGTTTTTAAATATTTTCCTTCGGTGATAATCATTTTACAATGTTCAACGATGAAAATATTTTACAATGTATTTTTATTTATAATCAAAATTACTTTACAGACTTGTCGATCGAAGCAGAATCGTTTCATAGGTCTAAATTGGCACATTAGAAAGTTTGATATCGAACAATTCGGCAGTAAGATGGGACAAAAACTGAACGTGCCCCTCGACCGTACATCTTAATCTCGTAAAGAACAAGGACGGTCCGACAATTCGACCTTTTTCAATGATTTTCAATCTTAATCTATCGTTTCTCGTCCGTCGGCGAATAGCCAAATATTTCGAACACGTTCAACTCCTAGCCGATAGATCGAAGGAGAACGACGAAAAATCATCGGACAAGTTCAATTAAAATATTTCTTGCGACAAAAAACAAACTAATACTTTTCCAATCTTTGTATCGATTAAACATTATCCAACGATTCGAAAAACAAGTCCAACTTTCAAAAGGGAAAATCGGTTATCCCGTTACGCGGAGCTGACTGCGAAGCGCGGGTCAAGCGCGATCCGCAGTCCGATGCGCGGAGGGGAAAGTGGTGTACCCCGTCTGGCTGCGTTGTCGTCTACGACTATGCGAGGTGGGTTGCCGCACGTAAGGGGCCTCCAGGGGCTTATAAGCGAATGTATAAGCTGCTCCTGACACGCACATATAAACATAGACACATACACGTAAATACACATGCACGAGTGATAATGGTGGAAGAGAGAGAGAGAGAGAGAGAGGGAGGGCCCGTGGGTGTAGTCGACGAAGATACGAGCTCGGCCGAGCGTGAAAATGAGTTCACTGGTCATATTTCCGAGACGCGGCAGGGCGTTAAAGTGTTGAAATTTCATTAGCGGCCCGATGAAGCGTTTCTCCAGTCGCTTGGCATCCACTCTCCCTCTTCTGCCCCGTCCTTCAACCCCCCTTAAGGTTTCGCAAAACCCGTGTAGGTACGTCACCCGCACGGCTTCTCTCGTTCTCTCGTTCTCTCGTACGACGGGGGTTGGATGCGTGCCCTTCTCGAAGGCACTCTCTTCTCGTCGATGCCTCTTCATCATGGCGGATCTACACGAGAGTAAGCGTTAAGGAGCCACTCGTGTGTACCCGCTACCTCCGTCGGCGTTAGGGTGTAACAGGGTGGGTGGATTTTGCTAGCCGAAGCTTCGTTTGTGTATAGAGATGCGCGCATGGACCGATCACTCACCATCGCTATCGTCCTCGCTCCCAACAGGGTTGTCTCTCTCCCTCTCTCTCTCTCTCTCTCTCTCTCTTCTTTGCGAATACGTACCTGTCGCTCGATTTCTTTGAAGGTCTCGTTGCGAATGACTCGAGGAAAAATTAGGTTCTCTTAATTGGGCCTATCGCCTTTGGGTTCGACGAAGACGAGAGGATGCTGACCCTCGGTTTCTCACCAGGGTGGAACAAACGAAATTTCGATATGATCGACCACCTCGACGACGAATTTTCGGCCGTATTATGGATAACAAAGTGATTATAGAGCCATCGTGGGATTGCCAATGGAAGGAGAAGGATTTTTAGGTTTTTTGGTTTTTTTCGTTTTTTTTGTTTTTGTTTTTTTTTTTTCGGAACGGGGATACATTTATATACATAGTTTTATATCACACATATCGTGGATGTATTTTTTTATTAAGTTTATTTTATATATCGACAACAACACGTCATACATTAGAAAACAGAAGGTTTCTTGAAGCAAACTCGAATGAAAAGTTTTGTGGAACAATCCGAGAGACACTATGTGAGTGTGCCGCGCCATCATCTATGGAGTCGTATATATATAATATTGTTCGTGTATGTCTTTGAATGTGTATTTAAAACTGTGAGTGTGTGGGTTCATTTGCTTTGTTCTTCGTTTTTTTTTTCTTTTCTTTTTAATCTCCGTGATCTGTTGGGCATTTATGCTTTTGTGTATGTGTGTGTGTGTGTGTGTTTTTTTACGGCTGTCCGTGGATACTCTCTTATTTCTCCTTTCCCTCTTTCTCCTTTAACTCGCTTTCTTCTCTCGTTCACACACGCAATCTTTCTCTCGTTCTCTCTCTCTCTTTCTCTCTTTGTTGCGGTATCGCTGGTTTTTTTTTCTTCTATGTCTCTCTCAGTCATCTTGCATTCTTGATGCGCGTTAACGCTCTTTTGTTTTCTTTTTTTTATTATTGTTATTTTTTGTTTTCTTCTTTTGCGTTTCAAGTACGTCGTTATTTATTTTTCCTCTGGCATATATTCCGTGCTTTCTCTCGGTTACCGGGCCGTGTGCTCCAGCCGATCACAAACTGACGCACAAATCTCGCAAAATCGAACGAAATTTTATTTCGAAAATTGTTGTTATCGCAATCTCGCGGTTTCCTTTTGAGTGTTAGTAGCCTGTATCGTTCTTTATTTTGTGAACCTCTGTGTTTTCTCTCTCTCTCTTTCTCTCTCTCTCGCTCTCTCGCTCGTTTTCACGCTATCACGTTCACTCGCGCTTTCATTCTCGCAATTACACTCTCTCTCGCCTAAAATTCCAGGGATCTTGGGGTATTTTTTCGTGGTAACAGAATCGATAAAAATCTGCCGCTCGTCAAATAAAGAATGTTTGAAAATTAATGTTAAAGTAATAATTATCAGCGAACGAGCCGCCACCCGTCACACGCGCTCCGCCACCCCAATGTTTCATTGTATTTATTATTTTCACGTACGACGTTCTTTGGTGTTCTTCTTTTTTTTTCCCAATATTTTTCAACGAAAAACGAACCGTAAGTTTTTCAGAAAGTACTTTATAACGCGGGGGTTGCGAAGGGTGGGAGGGAGGGCGCTCGTACCGGACGAAACGGCCTACTACTCTGCGGTGTGAACGTAGAATTTTTGTTGTCTGCGGGGCACCTGACGGCCGTACGGCGTCGACGATATTTCTTTTTCGCATTTTTTTTTTTTTCATCATTTCTTTTTTACATTTATATTAAATACTTTTTTGTTTTGCCTCGTTTAAATTTCACTCTTTTGTATCGTTTTATTTAGTGTATTTTGTTGTTGTTGTTGTTGTTGTCAGTCGTTTGCTTCAGTGAGAGAGATAGACTCGAATGTGTCATCGTACGTTCGTTTAAATATCTCTTTTCGTTAGTAACTCTCGTGTTTTTTCGCTAGCTTTTCTTTTTACACACAGACCAGCGACGAGCCACCTGCCGGCGAGGCAACTCTCCGTGCCTCCTCTTGCAATTTATGTACAATTTTACAACCTACCGCCGTCGACATATAATTTTTTATTAGTTTCCATCTTATTTCTTGTGTTATTATTTTTTTTTTCTCATCGTCTTTTTTTTATCGCCACCCTCCAACTTCAAGTACACGAATAGGACCTAGACATCGTTAATTTTTTTTACACTATACTAACGAAATCTAAACGTTCAATTTTTCATTTTCACCACACTAGGAATAATAAATTTTGCCATATCGTTAGTATACCTTTTATAGAAATATGCTTACAAAAATAGAATTTCGCGAGGCGCGGAAAGTGCGTCGATGCCGGTGGGCCGTGCTTGGATTGATATTTTTATCTCTCTTATCCTCGTATTATCGTCGTCGTCGTCGTCGTCGTCTATTACTCTCTCACTTTTTGTTTATTTTTCTCATCGTCTTTCTTTATTAACTCCGTGAACGCATGCGCGCTCGTATTTTTGTGTGTGTGTGTGTGTGTGTGTGTGTGTCTGGGTGTGTGATTATCTCTCCGAAAACACCGTCGATTATATCGAAAAATTTGCAGAACTTTACCAAATTTATGTCCTTTTTTTTGTTTTCTCACTTGTTTTTCTTTGTTTCTTTTTCGCGTCATGCGTCTCTCTCGATTGCCAAAAATTTACGTAAAAAACGAGCGTGAACCGTAATATTTAGTTAGCTATGTTTTTTGTTTGTTTTTTAGTTTTTTGTTCTGCTTCCTTTATACACAATATTTCGTCGTACCGTAGGCCGTTGTCCCCACGCAATTAATTTAGCGTGTGATTTTTTTGTCTTGTTTTGTTTATATCTCTTTTCTCCCCTCGCCCCTGCTCCAAAGTGTTTCGTTTTTATTTTCTTCTTTTTGTTTGTTTGTTTTCCCTCACTTTCTCACCTTCTTATCCATATCTTTCTCTCTCTCTCTCTCTCTTGCTCTCTCGTTCTCTCTTTCTCTCTCTCTCTCTCTCTCTCTCTCTATATCTCGTTCTTTATAGCCCAAACTTATCTAGATATAATATGTGTTCTCGAAAATTGTGTACAACTCATATACCTTCCTTTCGTCGTCGTTTCATCATGTACAATGCAATCAATTGTCCAATAATCGTCACCATAATTATAATGATACATTAGTGATAAAACAATGACAATAATTCATCCGTAATTATAATAAATATTCGTAGCGATCGCAATGACAATGTGGCTACAATGACAATGACCATGATATCGATCACAATCGCAATATAATCATAATACACCATATTTTTTTCTTCTTCTTCTTCTCCTCCTTGTTTTTTCGTTTAATTATAAAGATGTGATTTTTTTTTCCTTGTCGCTCATATGCACAATAACTTCATTTTTTTCAATTTCTTTGTCTTCTTCTTTTCATTCACGTGCACTCTCACGCGCGCTCCTAAATCTCAGATTAACTTCATCATTTAGACTCGTCATTACAATATTACATTATTAGATTACATTATATCATAATACGCTAGCGTTTATTCAATAAATTTTACATACTTTGATACGCAGTATGATGGTTCCAAAAACGGTTATCGGCCAACCAAATTTTGTCCACACATCAATAGACCTACGCTCAGTAATCGAAGTAATTTGTACTTGTACCATATATTATAAATATTTTTAGTAGTTCGGTTTCTTACTTTTTTTTCCTTTTTTTTTCTCTCTTCATCTTCTTAATCTTCCACACTGCCATTATTTTTGCCTTTTCACACACTCTCTCAACTCGTTTTCTCTCTTGCGCTTTCGTTCTCTCTCTCTCTCTCTCTCTCGTTCTCTCTATCATCCTCGCACATAATAGTTTCGAGGCCCTACACATTTTTCATTTTTGATACGAATATTTAAATATTACTTTACCGCCACACATTGTTTTTTCATTTTTTGTTTTTCCTCATCTTCTTAAACTCCCATAACCGTTCGACCTGTCGAAATCTCTACGACAGCGTTGCGTCCTATCCTCCCCCTCCCCTCCACTTTTTTGTCTTTTCCCGTATTTGTGTATTGTTTTTCACCATTTTTGTTCGCGTTTTTATTTTTTTCTTCTATTTTTTTCGTCATCTTTTCATTTTCTCGCCTTTTAAAATTGTTCTTATCATTTTTTTTACGTTTTTTGTTTTGTTGCGCTTAATCCTTAAATAGTAACGAGACGTCGTTGCCAAAAATATATAAAAACCCAGAAGCGTCTGTTCTCGCCGTTTTTTGTCTGTTTTTTTTTTTTCATTTATTTTTTTAATACTCTCACTCTACTTCTTCATCGTTTTTTTGCGTCATATTAATTCATTTTTTCTCTCTGTTTGTTCGAAATTCGAAACGAGCGTGTGTGTATGTGTGCGCGTGTGTTTATGTGTATGTAAATGAGGGTGTGCTTATGTCTTCGTGGTTGTTTGTTACCCCGCCGAAATTGACATGGGCGCTGGATCATCGGATTGATAGCCAAATGTGTCTATATATATACATATATATATATATGTATATACGCTTACATGTATACGTGTATATACATATATGTACACACGTTTCTTTCGCTTAAATGCATTTTCCACGCTCGCGCGTGACATTTCTCATTTTCGTGGCTTTGGAAAGAGATTGAACAACAAAGAGAAGAGACTTTCTCTTGATCGACATGCCTGCGTGGATTTATATATATCCTGCGCCCGTGAAACTTCGAAACTCGGATCGATTACGAGACGCGGTCACCGGGCGACCGGATCACCCCCTAAAATTTACAATAAATTTTCTGCATTAGTTTCGTTTATCTTTATCTCCTTTTTATTCCTCACCTTCCTCATCTTCGTCATAGTTATTCTTTTTTGTTTTTGTTTTTGTTTTTTTTTGTTTTTTCGTTCACCAGTCTCGCAAAAAGTCACGCATCGTTCACAGTCACTCGGTCGTAACTCACTCACGCGCGCACTCTTCGTTCGATCCCACAAATTCCAACGGATCGAACGTCATTCGCATTCGCCTGGTTTTTAAAAATTTGTTCTCTCTTTTCGTCATTCGCTTTTTTTTCTTCTTTCCTCTCCTTCCTCCTTTGTCCACCTTTCTTTTATTCGTCATCTCGCTCTATAATAAATCCTTTGTTTCTTTGTTTTTACAATAATTTCTTTAGAACATCCTAAACCGCGAGAGAAATAGTTTCATTTTCTTTCTTCTTTTTTTGTTTTTTGTTAAAATTTTTATACACCTAAAGTTACTTGCACCCGTTTTGGACGGGGCCGCCGGTGACCACGTCTTGTCGTATCGTTTCTGACCACTTCTCGCACAGTGTGGGTGTCAATATTTTTTCGCTTTCCCTCTCTCTCTCTCTTATTTTGTTTACGTCTCTATTTGTTGGTTCCCGTTCTCTAAAGTTTTAGTTTCATACATTCTTTCCGTCCGATGTTTTTTCTCCTCATCTTGTTCAACCATTTATCGTAAACATCGTTTTTTTGTTTTCACTTTCTTTTTGTCGTTAATTTCTTCGTTATTTGTTTTGTTTTATTTTTATTTTTTGGCTTTCGTGTTATGAGCTATTCGCCTCTAACTCAATTTTCTTGTTACGTGTTTCCCTCTCTAACTTTCTCGCGTATTTCTTTCTCTTTCTCTCTCTCTCTCTCTCGCTCTCTCCCTGTCTTCGTCTTTCTCGCGCATCTTAAACCTCATTTAATTATCGGCACGAACCTGCAACCCTTATAAAATGTACACTCACTACGCTCTATTGTCTAAGATACAACAACATTACTATACGTATATGGCTCTACAGATGTTCGCTCGCGCTGCAACTCAAAATTGTGTCATATGACCCACGGCGATCGCGAATAACGTAAACGGGCGTTTCGGGCTATCCGAGTCCGACGAAAATCTTTGCAACCCTCGTTCGTCGCTCTTGGCTCGAAATGAAAGAAAACAAAAAGTCATAATAATTCTGTTGTCTCATCTCGATCGTCTTGTGACTCGAAATTTCTCTTTATCTCGCGAGAGAGAAACGACCCTCGCTCGACGCCATTTTCTTTGTAATCTTTTGTTTTTTAGGCCATTCGTCGCCCGTCTCCTGAGAAAAGGACGTTCTCTCTCGCTCCTGCGACCCTAAAAACGAGATCTTTTTATTTTCGTTCATATTATGAACTCGTCGGGAGTCTCGTCGTAAAATTGTCCAAGAATTATTTAACGGGAACGAGGGACGAAACGTTTTCGCAAGATGACGAATCGCTCGTAACGCGCACGCGCAACGATAATCCGGATCGTCGCGAGTTACGGATTTATTCATAAAAACTTAGGACTTTCTCGCGGTTCGGTCCCGCCTCGAACTCGCCAGGAAGTATTTAGAGACTCCTACCCGCGTTATGCTTCCGCCGGGATGCCCGCGGGCAACACACGCTGGCACACGTCGTTTTTTTTGTTTTTGTCTTTTTTTTCTTCCTCTTTTTTTCATCTTCTTCGTCTGCTTTTTTATCTTTGTTTCTTTTGCTTTTTTTCTTTTTTTTAATTCCTTGTAATCACGACATAACACCAGCAACAATTGGTCAATAATATCGCGAGAGTATGTAACCGTGCTCCAAACGGTTCGCGAACGAACCGCTTCGATTGGTATTCGTTCGTAAACTCGCGCCTACCGCGTGGTAAATTTTTCGTTTATTCTTTCGCCTAATTGGGTTTTTCATCTTTTTTCTTTTTTTCTTTCAGTTAGTTAGTTTTTTTCTTTTTATTATTTATCTCATCGTGTTTATTTATTATATGTCTTCGCTAACGGCCGAATCGATAACTCAGGATGTTAATTTACTCGGGTTTCGTAAATCACGAGGTTTTCAATATTGTATGTCATCTTTTATTTTCATATTTCATTTTTTTTTTTTTTTTTTACGAATTGCTCAAAGCCAATTTCTGACGCAAAAGCGTCAACCGAATCGGGCGGCGCGTGCTTGATGCGCGCGTTGTATCACACGTCGTCGGTGCGTTTTCTCCGTGACGAATCGTCCGACAAAGCTCGAGTTTCGCGATTTTTTGTCGAAATTAGTTTTAAGTTTCTCGCTCGGAATGGTTTTTGTTTGTTTTTCGTCTCGTACGACGGAAACGATGTCGATCGTACGTGAGACAAGATGGACGTTTTACTCGAGGACTTTCGTCGCGAAGTAGAGAACGCACGCGACGATAATCGACGCATCAAGCGACGAGCCTGACCCGTGCTTCGTTCTCTCGATCCTTGGTGTTGCGAGCGGGCACTCCCCTTCAATGGCTTTGATTACTCCATTCAGGTAATATTACCGTATACAAATATCATTAAGTTTGTTTCTTCTTTTCTTTTCTGTCTTTACTTTTTTTTTTCTTCATCTTTATCATTATCAATATGTTTAATATGTGGCATGTGGTTTATATACGCATTGTCTTGGGAAATGAGAACCAGTCTTATTGCGCCCTTAGTTGCGCGCGTTTTTGTGGACGCGCGCAGGCATATTTCTGTAACGTAAAAATATATACATCATCTGTGTCGTATGTATAGTGCTGCTCTGTAACTCAAGATTATACATCTTTAATGCAATTGGTATCCTGTACAAAAATTGATTGGCTTTTGCCGAGGCATTCGGCAACAGCCTCGGGGCCATTTGAGCCTCGACATATTCTCGTTCGTTACGTCGAAAGCCCTTAACCGTACATTCGTGATCAACGACGACTTGTCCTAATTTTTTTTACTCCCCCTTCTTCTTCTTCTTCTTCTTCTTCTTCGTCTTTCATTCCCAAGTTGGTCGAGCATGGTACGTTTTCTTTTTTTCTCTCGTTAAATCACGATCGACGAGAGACTTTCGACGTAAGTACGAACGCGCAATGGCGGCTTTATAGCGGAGCTAAAAAACGAAGCGGACCCGCGGGTAGGTCTGGTGTTCTCAAACACGGCAACTAGTCTGTTTGGTTGTTATTATTATTATTTACGTTTTTTTTCTTTCTCACTGTATCTCTCTCTCTTTCTTTCTTTTGATCTCTCTCTCTCTCTCTCTCTCTCTTTCTCGTTTCTCTTACTTCCGTTTCGCAATAATTACTTCTTCCTGGGTACCTCGGTGTGTCACGTTGTGTGAGCGTTGTATTATTTGTTACATTCGTCTGCTCGCTTGTTTTTTGTTATTTCTCTCTCTCTCCCTCTCCCCCTCTCTCTCTCTCTCTTAACTACCCACGAATGTTTCAAGTACTATCGAGTGTCAAATTATGTATTTTTTTTATGTATACGTGTCTTTCTCTCTCTCTCCCTCGCGTTTTACTCTCCTCTCTTTCTCTCAATGTTGCGTGTCTGTGTTTGCGTAGTCTTGGTACTTTTCTTTTTCTCTCACGTTTCTGTCCTCTGTCGAGTGTCGAACTATGAATTCGTGGCTGTATGTATGTATGTGTTTATGCGTGTATGTGTGAGTGTCAGTGCTCGTGTGGGTGTGTCATTCTAAGTGCTGATTTTCCTTAGGAGAAATGGCGTGTGACCTTTCGTGTGTTGGCTGTATGTGACCAAACGTTTTCTCCAAATATTCCTTATCGTCGTCATACGTTATCATTAAATATCATTAGCACTATATAATATTATATCGAAAATAACGGATAATACAACACGTAGGGAATCGAGGCTCTCTTCGGGTTTGGGTCTTGGTTATTTCCGTTTTCTTTTTTTTTTCATCATCTTCCTCTTCTTTTTCTCGGGGCCTTGTGTGGGAGTCGCGGTTTTGTTTTTGCTAGTAATTTTTTTGTTCTCTCAGAGCTCGAAGATTATTATTATTATTATTATTAGTATTATTATTATTATTATTTTCTTATGGAATAGGGTCTCGGGGGATGGGTGCGAGGGTTTGTTTGTTGTCAAGCCTTTAAGAGGGACGATTTTCCTAGCTGCTACACCAGCGAGAAATTCTGCTTTAATTCTCGTTGATTGGGCGGTGATTCGGCGGGAGGGGGGGGGGGGCGGGTTAAGGTCAAGACACCATTTTGTCTCGATCGCGCGTCTTATTAGTCACAGCGTCAACGAGATGGTCGAGGTTTCTTTGCGGGTAAAGTCCGTTTTCTCGTTCTGCCGGATATTATCGTTCATCGTGAATATATCTCGATAGAGAGAAATTATTGATGATGAAATTTTCAATCACGGTAATGACGCGAAATTATAAAGGCGCGAGAACGATCGAGAACGAAAATGGCGGACCTTTTGTGGAATGAGCGGCGGAGCTAAAAGTTACATGGTCTCCCCACACATGTGCGTACAACGTGAACGAAGTGTTTTACAATCTGCCTAAGTTTTGTTTATTTTCATTTTCTTTTTCTTCATATCTTCTTTCGCTAATAGTTTAATTACGTTATCCGGTGAAACTGATTTTGTTTTTTGTTGTTGTTGTTGTTCTTTTTTTCATTCCTGTTCTTACTGCTTGTGTTGTGTTTTGGTTGTTTGTTTGCCGATATACTCAATACTGTCTCGAATCGCCGTTTTGCGTCCTATTCCCAGTTTTTTGTTTCGTTTTTTATTCTTTGTTATCATTTTCGAAAGATTTCATTGACAATTATCAAAGCCTCGCTTCATTCGTTCCTGTGTGTCTCTTTTTTATTTTTTTGGTTCTGTTTAAATATCGGGTGGATCATTGACGGGACGATAGAGTGATTTTTGGTTCGGTCGTGTATCAAATCTATCGGGAATATGAAAAATGAACAAACAAAAAACAGAAAAAAATAGAAATAGTTCTCTTCGTCTGTGAGTTTTTGTTTCGAATTGCAATTGTAGTCGAACGTTTCCGGATTCGTAATTAGATCGGGGGCCTGGTTTTTGGGAGAAATTGGACTTGAAGGATAATTGCGTTGTATTTATTTGGCTTTTTTGCGTTACTTCCTCTCAGTTTTACTAACGCTCACTATCTCTTTCGCTCTGTCTTTCTCTCTATCTATCTCTCTCTCTCTCTCTCTCATCTCACGTTGCATCAAACTCACTTTGCTTAATAGAACGGTCTGGCGTGGATACAACTGGTAAAATACAAGTGTTGTTGTGTTTTTTTTTCATTTTTTTCTCTTTCATTTTACATACGGCTATTATTTCGATATAGGTAGGTAAGTTAGTATGTAGTTGTCGACACACAATTCAAATGGTTACTGGGCATTTACTGTTTATACTGTTTACTGCATGTTTAATTGTTTAATAATTAATAATTGTTAATTGTAGCTTAGTTAGTTTAGCTATTACGTAGCTTTCTCATCCTCATTCTCGTCTCATCGATAGTTATGCGGTTAAAAGACTACGCTTGTAATGGGCATTGATGACCGTTCGAGGCGACATCCCCGTTTTCCCTCCCTTCTGGTTGTGTTTTTATCCAAATTTCTTGCTCATCCTCGTATAGCCTCTCGTGTCTGTGTGTATATATGTTTTTAATTATCTTTCATTATTCATTCGTTGACGTGTGTTCTGTGTTCCCGCGCTCGAGATCGTACGTTGAAGCGAAGATCTCTCGAGCAGGCTAACGTGGATTGGAACGAAAAAAAAATTCGTTTCAACGTAAAGGAGGGAAACACGACGAGCCGCGAACGAACGATCGCGGGTTTTTCTTTTCTGAATGGGGAGTGGGAGAGACCATAGTACACATATATATTCATTGTAAGTATACTTATCGCATTTAATAATTGCATTTAATCAATATTACGTGTGTTATCGGTGTATAGCAGCGTTCCGAACTCCTTGCCTCAACATAAAGATCCTTGTTTTGTGTGATGTATATATATATATATATTTGCGATTGAAGCAGCGATGGGTGATTTTTGGAATTTGATTATATTTCGTTAGGAAGGGATGCGAGATCGTGTCTTAGAGTTACGAGTGTTACGAGTCCTCGCGGTTAATCGAACGATGTCAATATCGAACCGATAAAAATCGAATGACACGATGAGATCGATAATCGAAGATATCGATGAAAGAGAGCCTCGTGCTTCGCTCGATCGGCAGGTGGAAATACCGATTAAATCAATTTCATCGATACAATTCCATCGAAGTTATTCGTAAAACTCGTTTGTTTTGTTTTTGTTTCTTTGTGTTTAATCGCGTCTGGCGATATCCGGTTTGGCAGTGGGATTGGGATTGGTGGGGCGACGATTTAAGGGGCAGCGGGCGAGCACCGATCAGGCTTTGGGTGGGCGTTCGGTCTATGTCGGGCCCCTTTGTATAATTTTAGTTATTTTTTTTATTTTTTTATTTTTTTTATTCGTATAAAATCAACACTGAAGGCACATTCTATCGGACGAGTCGGCCCAGTGTGTGCTGTGAGTGAGATTTGGGCGCGGAATCCGTTTTTTTGAACGTGACCTAAATATCGTAGGTCGCCGCTTTTGCCAAACCTCCCGGGGGCCTTATGCACCCCCGGCTAACGATCGGGGAGTCCCGCGATCGACGAGAAACGCGAGAGTCACGGAGATTTTTGAGAGCAGACTTGCACGGGGATACGGATTCCTGGCGGGAAAATGGTCGGCTTTTTAAAGAGGTTTGCATTTGAGGGAAATGGGACGTGTTTTTTTTGTTGTTTTTTTTTTTTCATAAGGGCCTCTCGGGTCTCGCAGCTCCGCGTGACTCGCGATTTTACGTCGATGACGCGCGACCCCGCATCGATACATTTACTTTTCAGCTGGCAAAAGCGACCGGTTTCCGGCGCGAGAAACTGTTACTTCGTGTGGCGGTATTTTGATCCGGTTGCCTTCTTCTATTGCGTCGGGTTTTGGGGGTCTGTGTCGCATTTTTCGCTTTTTAGTCGAAATGGCTATTTCAAAATTGAGAGCCGGATCGGAGCTCGCGCGTACTTGCCCAGGCAAAATTAACGATATTTGTGGAGGTTTTTTTTGTTTTTTGTTTTGTTTTTTGTTGTTTTTTTCGGTCGTGGATTTTGTAAGGTAGGAGAGGTGAGTGTAGAGTTAGAGTGGTGCGGATCGAAACTCGAACGAACGTTTACGATATCCAGGCTTTCGTCGTCCCGAATGAATCAACGAGAATCACGTGGACACGCCCCCGAAATCTTGCCTCTGATAGCTCGTCTCGACGGTCTTGGTCAACGGATAATTTCTCTCTTTGTAAAATAAAAACCTGTTTGCCGGATATATATATGTATATATTTGTGCGAAAAGTCATCCGGGAATTCATCGGAATCACGTTTCGTCATGCTGATAATATTTTATTGGAAGTTTGAGCGCAAGATTGAGTCCCGTGGGTTGGGAATATGCGTGTCGCGCTTACTGTACCATTTTTCATAAAAACAACAACGATTGTGAAAAATATTTGCAATAATCAAGGTGTGAGAACCGAAGATGCTCGAGGTGGATGATAATTTCGAAGGCGTCTCGTTTCATGATTCTCGTGATGCGTCGGGACGCACGGCGAACGAGGTTCGATCGTGTTTTTTTTTTGTTTTCTTATTTTGGGACTTTGAAGAATCTGCGTTTTTTGCTCGTGCGTGTATGTGTGTGTGTATTTTTTTGTTCGCGCGTGTACGCATTGGGAAGTATTCGTTGCGTTCGTGTTTTAGGATCGGGATTGATTGTTGATTTTGTTTCCTTCTCTCGTTTCTTCCATCGAACGACGTCTTCGTAGGAAATAGATTATGATTTTTGTTTTGTTGTTGATTTTGTGGGAGAAATAATCACATCGGTGAGATAAAAATATCGTTGGCCGATCGAAAGAATCCAAGAATATACAAAAACGATCTAAATGCTTTCAGCGCGAAAACGCTGTTGTTTTTGTTTGTTTTTCTCCCCTCTCGTTCAACAGCTTTAATAATCACAACTCTTCGGATCATCTTATATTCGATCGAATTACTGCCTGCCTTGGTTCCCTATCATAATTGCTGTCTTTTTTTTTTCACCCTCTGACAAACGGCGAACTAACAGTCGGGTGTGCAATAATGCTCTTTTGTAGGTTTTTATTTTTTGTCATTCTTCCTATCTCTTTTCGTTCTTTCATTCGTCGAATTCGAGCTGAACAAACGTCACTGGGAGAATTCTCGATAAAATGAAAAATTACGCGACCCTCGGATCGACCGATCTTCGTTCGTTGCGATTTTTTTTTCTTTTCTTTCGTTGTTCCTTGTTTTAGTTTTTCGGCGGCATTCGTCACTCGGCGAGAGCTAGAACGATCGAATCACGAAGATCGGTCGATCCGAACGTCGATCTTTTTTTAATCGTTAATACTTACTTAAGCAATTATTCATGAAAAAACATTATAAATATCGACTATTGCATTTGCGCCGTGCGCTATTCATTTAGTTATCTATCTGATTCTTTTCTTCTTCTTTCTTTTCATTAATAATAAACGCACGATCGAGAAAAATTAGCTAGCTAATAGAAAAACTTAAACTCAACAATTAAACGACAAACACCGGGGAAGAGAGGTCGCGAATCGAGATTCTCTCGGTGTTTCGATTCATTTTGATTTTTTCCATCGTCTTTTTCACTAATATTTATTACTGGCTGATAAGATCGAGGATCTCAGCGACCGACGGCATCCGGTGTCGCGCGTGATCACAAAAAAAAACAATCCGACAAGGGGGTGTTTGCGGCGGGGGGAGGTGGGGAGATTAATTCTCACCGTCAACCCTTGTCGTTTTCTTATCATCGCGATGACTCGTGAACAACTGTTTTTCGCAAAAAAAATTGCAAATTGGCATTGTGTCGTGCCAATTTTTCGGATGCTTTGACAAATTTGTAAAATGAAAACCAGTTTTAAGGCCAAAAACATGGTTGTAAAAATTGCATGACGCGCGTCTCTGTGGGTCGACGACGATCACGGATTAATTTTCAACTAAAAACCAGTCAGCCACAAAAGTTTGTGCTATTGTATTACAGTTGTTCACAGGATCAAAGTATTAACAACTTTTGAACGTTCGATTCGCGTTAAAACGGAATTATCTCGAATAATCGATGAAAATGGGAGACTCGATTTTCATCGATCGTTAACACGCTTCGAACGATTGTTACGGAGTTCCATTTACGATATTTCGAAACGCGACGGGTGTACGGTGACGCAAAAAGTTCATTTTCGTCTCATTGATGGACGATTCAGGTCGAAGGTATCGGGTCGCGTTTTATTTTAAGGGGTGGGCGGGTAATCGGAATGGGGTTTTGTTGTTTCTGTTGTGTTTGTTGTTGATGCTTTTTTCTATGCATGTGTAGGTAGATGATCGCTTACGTTTGGTTTGATGGTCGAAGGGTCGATCGCGATAATGGGCAGAGGGGGGGGGGGGGAGCAGCGGGGTATGCTCAACGGACAGCATAGAGTTCCAAACGCTTTTTGGTTTACAGACATTCAATATTAAACAGATCAATCAACTATGTCGTCGTATTATACCGCTAGGATAGTTGATAAGTATATCAATAATATAATCATATCGTTAGTATTAATTAATGCTGCTTTGCTTTTGTGTTATTTCCGTTATTGTGTGCACCTTTGTGTGGATTTATATATTTTTTTGTATACGTGTGTACATGTGTGTGTGTTTGTGTGTGTGTGTGTTTGAGTGCCTCGGGGAACGTGTTTGTTGGCTGTTGTTTAATATTTCTCATTTTCTCTTCTTCTGTTTCCTCTTTAAATCATCGTCGTCATTATAACGCCGTGTCACTCATTGTCGGCGGTCTCGTGTATATATTCTCGTTAAACCTAAATCCTTACTTATTATCTAAACGTATAAATGATGGGTAAGAAACTACCGCGCTTCGCCAAAGAATGTCGTTTCCACACCGGGACTCTGTGCATTTTTTCTCATATTTCTTTTCCTCTCTCTCTCTCTCTCTCTCTCTCTCTCACACACTCTCTCTGTCTCTTTGTCTTGCTCGCTTTTTTATTTTATTATTGTATTTTATTTCTTTTTTTGTTTTTGTTTTTTTGTTCGGGGTTACGTAACGTGCGTATATATCTCGTTTCAGTCTCCGACTATCATCACTCTTCGTCTCGCATTACGAGACGACCAATCGGTATAATCGAAAAGAGTTTTTGCGTCCTCTGCGACTCTTAAAACGTGTATAGCTTGTGTTTTTACTTTTTATTTTATTTGTTTTGTTAATATTTATTTTTGTTTTTTGTTTTTGTGTGTCCTGTTTTTTTGTTCTTTGGTTTTTTGTTTTTTTCGTATATACCGCGACGAGAGTCGAATCGAGGAGGAAACGAAGAAAAAGAAGAAGATATTTGGCGAGAGCTAGCTGAGGATCGTTCGAGAATTCGTTGATATTTTTCGATCGACGATTGAGGCTCAGCTAGTTTTTCATACACGCCCTTTCTCTCTCTCGCTCTCACTCACTCTCTCTCTCTCTTTCTCTCTCTCTCTCTCTCTCGCTCGCTTTCTCTCTCTCTCTCTTTCTCTCTCTCTTTCTCTCTCTCTCTCTGTCTCTCTCTTTCTTCCTTTATGTTCATCGCACTGATATTTTTCGTCTTTTGTGTTCGTCTGTCTGTGTATGTGTATGTGTGATATTTTTTTTGTACCGGCACGGAATCTTCACGCATTCGGGAAGTGGATGGTTTTTTAGCCGCCATGATACCGGCGTCCGCTTGAACGGTTTATCTCATTTCTCTAATCATCGTCATCATTATCATCGTCATTTCTCGTAAATCGTTACATCGTTAATCGCATTATTAATCCTAAACCGTATCAATTAGTCAATTTATCATTAAGTATAATTTAATTAATCAATAATCTTAACTCTTATCAGTTAGTTATATTATCGTTAGGTAGGTTTATAGTTTTATAAGGTTTCTTTTACGGTAACACGTAAGGACTGGAAGCAAAACCTTGTTCGAGGTCTTTATCATTATTATTTACTTTTTTTCTTCTTCTTTTATAGGAAATGACAGGGGTAGTTTTATTTTTGTTTCGTTTTTCCAGCGGGTCGAGGGATCGGGAGGGTCGGGGGAATAAAGTTTTTTTCGCCGTTTCGTTGCGTCTTTGCCACAATTTTCAGTCGTTCTGGATTTACTTTTGAGGATCTCGAGGATTTGCTTTCTGCCGATGGAGGACCATTGGGTTCGTGGACGCGGGTACAATTGGAAATGTATTTCGGAACATTGGTTTTTTTGTCATTTTTTGGTTAGTCTGTTTACGATGTCTCGCACAGAAAATCAGCGAAAATCAGGAAATCGATTGGCGGATTACGTTCTGGTTGTATGTGTTTTTTTTTTCTTTGACCTATTCGTCAGTTTTGTTACTGTTATTTTTTTTTTTCATATTTTTATTTCGCTGGCAAGGAGAAAAAAGAAAAAGATTCCGTTGTCAATCAACCGATTATTACGTGTAACCTGCACTCTTACTCGTTTTCTATCATCTCCCTATCGTGTTCTTTCTCTCTCTCTCTCTCTCTCTGTCAAACTTTCGCTCGCTCTCACACGCTCTCTCTCTTTCTCTCTTTCTCTCTCTCTCTCTCTCTCGCTCGCTCAAGCATCTCTGCCTTTCCTTGTTTACTATTACTATTATTATGTAAATACGGTTGGGTGCGTACAATTATTTCGACAATGAATTGCAAGTGAATTACCATTTTGTTTGCGTTTCCATTATTTTGCTTTCGTTTAATTAATATTGATCGTTTTCATTATTATTTTGTTCTCTTTCTTTTCTCGTGGTATATTTTTATAATTATATCGTGGAGTCGGATTATCGCCCACAACGTGTGGGCCAGCGAACCATATCTCGCCGTGATCGTGGCTCGCGCGCGCCATTCTAATCTCCTCTCTCCCTCTATCTCATTCCTGTTTGCGTACGATTCATTGATATACATATCCTCTCGTCCTCGTCTATCCCGTATAAGTCGCTTTTTTATTCATGGATATCGTCACGATATTTGGTTATATATAGTGAACAATTGTGACGACCTGCCAGTTGGTCTCGTCCCTCTCGACGATCCCTCGTTGTCCAAATTTCATTTTGTCTTCGATGATAAATTCATCATTCTCCCTCATTCTCTTTCCCATGCAAGGCAGGTCGCGTTTTTTTTATTCTTGTTCGAAGCGATGGTCACGTTTTAACACAGTGCGTTACAGTTAATATTCATTACACCGCGTTGTTTATTTTTATTTTCTTGGTTCAAGTCTTGCTCGGATCGGTATATGTTTTGTTTTGTTTCTTTTTTTTTTGTTTTTTTTTTGTTGTTTTTTTACGTTTTTCTTTTTTATTCATTTAAATGGATTTTTTTTGTTTCTCGTTTAATCATCGTATATCCATGTATTTTATGCACAGTATTTGTTATATCATGTTATAGTATTATTATTAAATATTGCGTCTTGTGTCCGGTTTTTGGTTTTTCTGTGTCGGGCGATTGCTACATATATTTTAAACAAACTGTCGGTTCGGGCTCGAGTGGTATGCGGATCGTTGCGTGTCATTGACGATTGTGATTTTTTTTTTATTTTGTATCTCTCATTAAATTCCATTGAGGGTGGCGGTAGTGGGGGGTTTTTTGTTTTCGAGGGGATTTGTATGAGCGGGCTTTCGTTAAACGTTTCTCGAGATGTGGATGTTTCTGATTTTTCTTTTTTTTTTTGGTTTTTGTGTTTTTTTTTTTTTATTCGTGGTTGTTTTCTTTTTGCGGGGGTTGGTGATACGTGCGCGCACGTTTACATACACGTATATATTTCTCAAGTTTCATCAAGCCGTATTTGGTATCTCGAATTATATTTTATCTTTTTCTGTGATTGCTGTTGTTATTATTGTTAAGTTTTTTTGTTTTTTTGTTTTCTTTTTTTGTTTTCGTTTGTTTCTAATACTGCTGTTATTAATTATTCGTGTTACGTGTGAAAGCGCGCGCGCGCGCGTCGTAACGAACGTCGACCGTAATGCGACCTCGTGATTAAATACGCCGCTGTATATCGCTGTACATATATATATACACATATTACATACGCTTGAATATCTCAGGAAGAAAAAAAACGATTACCGAGTTGCGCGTTCGGTTTTTAATCGCTCTTTTCGATCGATGACCAGCGAGAGCCAGGCGAACTGGCCCAGACGCGCGGCAACTTTTTCGTTTTTTTGTTTTTCGTATCTTTGGTTTTGACGCGATTTTTTGTTTGCACGAACAAACGTGCGTTGAACACACTGATACGCCGACACCGCGATTTCGGATTTTATTTTCATTTTCTTTGACTCTGTGTGTATGAGAATTGTGTAGGCTCTTTTATCCTGTCTCTTCTTCTTTTCTTTCCGTTCGGTCTCTCTTTCTCTCTTTCTCGCGCTCTCTTTTTATTTCTCGCTCTTTCTCTCTCTCTCTCTCTCTTTCTCTCTCTATCGTATGTTCATAAATGATTTTGTGGATACGCCGATATTGGTCTCGTAACGGTGATGGAGTATAAACGCGTTCGAAAGGAATCTTTTTTTTTGGGTTTTTTTTTCTCTGCTTTTCTTTTTTATTGGCGATCTTCCACGATTTTCGCGGATTTTTTAATACGATCTCACCGAGACTTCCGGTTGACAGGAACTGTGCAATTGCGCGCGCCCGCACTGTCGACTCTCTTTTCTCTTCTTCTGCCCTTCTGTTTTTCTCCCTCTTTCTCTCTCTCTCTCTCTCTGTCTCTCTCTCTCTTTCTCTTTCTCTCGCTCTGTCTTGCTCTGTCTTTCTGGCTCTTGCCGGATTTCGTTCCCGTCCTGTCCTAACATTCTCTCGCGCTTTCTCTCTCTCGCTCGCTCGCTCTCATTCTTCTTGTATTCCTCATCTTCGTCGATTAAACACGGCGAGCATCTCTGATCGCGAGGGTGACCCGTCCACTCGTCATCCTATATCTCACATGCAGGAAGTGTTTTTCTTTCTTTCTTTCTTTCGTTCTTTCTATACGCGAAAAAGAGGCTCTATACGGAGTTTTTTTTTTTTAATTCTTTTGGATTCTTTTTTTTTTACGTCGGGGTTTTCTGGGTCTGGGCGGCGGGGTACGCGGGTGTGTGTCTTTTCGGGCGGGGAGGGGATTTGGGGCTGCGTTTATTCATTTTGCTTTTTTTTCTTCTCAGGACGGGGTGTGTCGCGGGGGTGTTCGGGACGCGGTGAGTCTCGCGGGCAGTTTGTTACCGTCCCGTGATGCTAAATTTCGCGCGCCGATCGCAATTTTTTGGCACGCGGTTGATCGCGACGCACAGAGTCCCGCGAGCGACTCCTTTTTCGTTGGTTCGTTGGAATTTACTTTTCTTTTTTTTTTTCTAACGTTTTTTTCTCTTTTTATTAATTCTTCAATCTAAAAATTCATGTGCATTGATCACTTGCGAGGTTTTCGTTACAATTTTACTCGGGTCGTCGCGGAACATTGCGTGCTTCGTTCGCATCGTGATTGACGATTGATGAAAGAACTAAAATGAATTTGGTAGTAAGAAATTTCATTGACAAACTGCCTGCGCGTCTCGTGACCCGTCCCCTGGAAAAGTATATACTAAGGCCGATTTTGGTAAGAATACGTTTTTGATCAACTTTTAATTTTAATGTAAGGCGCAAACGTGAAAACTTGTACTTTTTTCCTTGATGTGTCTTTTTTTATCATTTTTTTTTGTTTTCTTTGGATTCGGGCCGCAACTGCGAGTTCGTGTTTCAGGCTGTGACTCATGTGTTATCAAGTGTCTCTTTCTCTTTCTCTGTCTTTCTCTATGTTTGTGTGTGTGTGTGTGTGTGTGTTTCAATTTGCGAAGTTTCGATTTTTTCCAATTTGTGTAGGTGTAAATTTAGTGTTCTGTCCTTTGCGGCGGATCGTCAACCTCGGTTATCGACACCTCCGCGTGTAAGTGAGTCTGTTTTCTCCTTTTTTTGTTGTATAGAATTTTCTTCTTTTTTGTTTGTTCACTCTCTCTTCAATGTTTTAATATGTCTCGTGTGTGTTCTCCTCAATATTCATTTTAAAATCTTTTTTGGTGTGTGCCAAAAACGGAATTTTTCTCCTTCTCTCTTTTGCTTCCCCCGTTGTCTTGTGTACTATTTTCACCACAGTTTCGAACTCGTCTCTCTCTCTCTCTCTCTCTCTCTCTCTCTCTCGAGTTTTTTACATCATTTTTTCTTCTCCATTTTTTTTCACTTTTTTGCTCGAATCACTTCGTTTCGATCGAATCATCTTTTCTCTCTTCGTTTTTTTTTGTTTTTTTCATCTCTTTAAATATTATTCCTAACGATATTGGTTTTCTTTTTTGTCCCATTACTTCGTCATTTTCGTCTCGTGCGCAACCGATAATAGCGTTAAATCATGAGTTTCATAAGCGAACCGAGGAAAAACGCCGGAAAATGTCATTGTCGACGGATCAAATGCGTCGATCAAAGTTATACACATTTATATAATATACGTATTATGGTCAAGTTTCGTCAAATATCGTAATGCATTTATCAAAGTAGACAGGTTTTTGCCCAGTGTTCTGTTCCTCCGAAATTGTCGTTTTTTTTTTCATTTTTTTTTTTTGTTTTTTTTTGAAAAAACGACGTAACCCTTCTTCAGTAAACGCGTCGCATTTTCCACGCCATTATTATTTTTTATATATCCGGTGGTTTCGGTGAATCGTATATCAAGAAGAATTAATTTATCCGATTCGAATAGTTTTCCTACTTCGAGTCGAAAATATTGGTGCGATTTAAAAAAATATCATTCGCTTCGACAAATACGAGTCAAACCGAATGAATTCTTCTTGGCGTCGATCAAATATCGTTCGATCGAGATAGATTTTATTTCGATCGGATAAATCGATTGTTTTTTTTTCTCATTGTGAGTTATCTATTGCAACTGAATCCGGTTCTATTGAGATTGTAAAAATGATATCCTGTTGTGCCGTCGCGCGTTCACGAGATGCAGTGAAGCTGTGTGGCGACGGATATTTAATCGTGCGATTGCGAATCTCGCGACTCTGTGGAGCGATACGTCGCGAGACTCGTTTGGTAAACACGGGCTGATCGTCTATTGGTAGACGCTATTGTCGATCGTATGGAGGAATAATAATTAGTTCCGAAAACGCGAGTAGAAAAATGCGAGCGTTGCGCACGACTGATTTTTGGGTAGGAGAAACGCCGTTTTCACGACGACCGGAAGTTCAGAGCGATGAGCCTAAAAAGTACTCGCCGTTACAATTGGTGTCCCGACTCGGGATCGTATTTTTTCTTCTTTTTTTTTTTTTCTTTTTTTGCACTATGTATATATATAGATAGGTATATATATATAGTCGCATACCGACGCCGGGACGCAGAAAAACAATTCCCACAATCTTTGCAAGACGTTCCTGCCGACCACGGTCTCTCCCCCTCTCTCATTTCCCGTCGCGTGCGACGATCATTTATCTCGTTATTCGAGAATTCTTTTTTTCTTCTTCTAATTTAACACGTCGAAAATTCTATCAAATATTTCTTCTCGTACGTTTCTCCGTGATTTCTTTTATTCATAATATTATTATTATTATTATTTAAAATTACGATTATTTTTGTTTTTCCCTATACTTTTGATACGTCGAATTGTTCTTTTGATCGTTGAAGACGTCAGGAAAAATTCGTTGGAGAGTTTCGTGGTCGGCGACAGTGCACCTCATTCCCGGAGGGTCTTTGCGTTATTATTATCTCTTTGAGGACCTAAGACTCAATGCCGTGGCGATCTAGCTCACATCCTCACACATCAACGTAGTCGCGTATATGCGTCGCTCCATGTCGTAACTGCTGCTGCGCTCTCTCTCTCTCTCTCTCTTTCTCTCTCTTTCTCTCTTCCTCTCTCTCTCTCTCTCTCGCTCTGACATCCGTTTATCTAATAATCGTTATCCTTAACTCTCACTAATCACTATTATTAATGTACGTAATAGCCTATTCGACTGTTTGTTGAGACGTGTGTCCAACTATATGCCCGTTATAATTCAACACGCGGATTTCATGAATTTTATTTTCTCGTTTTACGATTGATTTTTCGTAATTGAACGGCTATCGTTAATCATCGTCGATAGACGTGCGTTTGTGTATGTGTGTGTGTGTGTGCTGCTCTTCTTATTCTCGGATTTAATTTTAATCGTTTGGCCGATTGGGGTTTCCACGCGAACGACGTTTCTGATCTTTCTTTTTGTTACGTTATGTCTTTTTTATTAAATATTTTTGTTGTTTTTCGTTGGCTCTCGAGCTCTTTTAACGGATCTTGAAGTGTCTCGCATCTGAGGGCATTCCTTTTTTCCTTGACTTAATGGTCCTTATCATGGTTTTATTGAAATGCGTGAATTTCTTTTATTCTTTTTAAAATCTTCTGGTTCTCACCACAGAGTCGGTCGACGGAGCTTCGTACCTTTGTTGTGTTTCTTCATCATTTTCGTCCCCTTTAAATTATATTCTCTCATTCTCACTCAAATTTTCATTCGTATAATCACGTTTCATACTATATTCTCTCAATTTCGTTTATATGCGATATCATAATCATTATCATTATCATCATCATCATCATCATCATCATCGTTAATGCCGAAAGAACTGCCGAAAGTATAGGTGCGATCGAAAGGAGGGTTAGCTTTATTAAACGTAGTAATTTTTTTCTTCATTATCCCTTACACTTAACTGGCCTATAATTTTTCTTCATTTTTATTTAATCTCGTCTCTTCTCTCTCTCTCACGATTTTTTGTCACCTTAATTTATCTCTTATTATTCGTCTTTACAATATATGCGGACCTCCCGGTAGGCAAGGAGGTCGGCTCTCTCTGTATAATTTCATCTTTTTTTTTCTCCTTAATCTTTTTTCTTCCTTTCTCTTCCACTCTCTCTCTCTCTCTCTCTCTCATTCTCTCGTTCTCATTTTCTCTCTCTCTCTCGCGCTCTCTCCCTATCGCTCTATCCGTCGTTCACACGTTCGCAATCGTTCGCCCATTCGCGCATTGTTCCGAAAATTCGCATTTTGTCATCTCTCTTTCGTTCGATCGTTCTCTCGTATTTATATATTTTCTTGTTTTCTGTTCACACACACTGTCGTGCGCCACTCGTCCATCAACGTCCACTCGTTTTACATCTTCCGTCTCCATCTCTCTTCTAGGATCGTTTTTGCGCCGAACGTCTCACGCCCGTGTGGCTCCGAACTCAGTCCGTGAGAGTTTCGAAAAAGCTCTCTGGCCATTGACTGATGAATGTTAGTTCTTTTTTTTTTCTTTTTTTTATCATCAATTCGAATAACAAATGTTGTTGTTGTTTTTTGTTTGTTTGTTTTTCATGAAGTGAGATCGCGAGATCTTTGGCTTCAACGACGGTCGCATCAAGGACACTTGGCTCCCAACGTATTTCCGACATCATTCATATTAATTTAAAAAACAAATGAAAATATTACTAAGATAAATCAAATCAAACTTATCATCGCCATTATTCGCGAAAAAAAGACCGGTGAACGCTTCGCGATTGCCAATAGTGATGAATTATCGCTCGATTCTGTCGATAGACATTGTGTAAGTTTACAAAAAACTCAACGCTTGCGTGTCAATGAGGATGATGGAATGATTTTCCAAATTCGCCAATATCTGTGATGCGGATTGAGCCCAATGTGGTGGGCACATTGGACAAAACTGACCTGAGAGTTTGTATTGGATAAAGGGAGAGTCGAATTATCGATTGTGAAGGCACCGTTGAAAAGAATGTTGAATGGAATGGCTCGTGTTGTTGTTCGCACAATCAAATTATTTGACCTCATCGTCCAGACCGAATTATATCACATAATCTTGCATAACAAAATTTACGTAAGCAATTACATTCTTTTGTCCATCGAGTAAGAAAAAAAGTTAGATTTTTGTATATTCGAAAAAGGGTTTTTGGAAATATTTCTAAAGCATCGATTTTTTCAATAAATTTATGGTTCGTCTAGAATCCAAAGTTTTTTTTTGATGAAGCATTGAAGAACAAATAATGATTCAACATTTTTTCATCGTATCCTAATCGACAGTCTCTCCCATTACATACGTGTATATATATGGAATTCAATTATGTGGCCGACAAGTTTTACGGATTTGTTGAACAAGTATATATACAGGAGTATCGACTGTATTTGTATAAATATATTATTTCTGTAGATATATATATACACATGTATATATATACATGAAAAATGTATATAGATATATGTATATGTATGAATGTATAGTACGCAGTGAATTGCATAGCCGGTTGTATCGAGCGAATGAGGAAAATCAATCGTTTATTATCCTCGTCAAAGATCAATGTTATATTCGTGTCTCGAAATTATCCGGAGAAATCCAGAGGATCGAGATTATTGCGCGTGAATAAAAAAACAAATAGTTGCTACGCTCGGCGATGATCGGAGTATTCGACGATCTCGCGAGCGTTTATTGCCTGTAAATGATATTTAATGAACAAAAAATCGATTCTTCACAAAATCTCAGCAAAATATTTCATCACTCTCGGCATAATCGGAAGATCATCGCGTTTCACGCGGCACCTCAACCGCGCCTTGAATCCTCGCGCGAACTTCTTTAGGCTTCGTAACACACACATTTCGTTTTTTTATTTTTAAAAATTTTTTTCACCAAACGTTTGTTTTCCTATTTTTTGTTTATACTTTTCATCAAATATATCCTAAACGTCATATTATCGCGTTATCGAAGTTATCACACAAGAACATATTTTTGTTCACGCGTTATCAACAACCAGTTGGCAATTTAGGCACGCGTCATTGCGTAAAAACTTGTTTTTTCTTTTTATTTATTTTTTCGTCGATCACGCGCGTCGATCCAGTCATTCATAAACACGCTCTAATCAAACTCTCGAACTCTCGTCGCAGTCACACGATCCCAAGTGTGTGTGTGTCGATTAATTATCTTTCTCTCGCGCTCTTCTCACTTTCGCTCTCACGTGAAGTCGGCAAGCCGCGCGTTCGACTCCCTCAAAATTTTTATTTATTTTTTCGTAAATTTATTTTCTCTCTCTCTCTCATTTCTTCGTCAGACTATCAGAGAATGAGAGAACATGATAATACGAAACAATTGAAAAATAAATCAACAAAATTAAATCACGATATTTCGCCCCCCCTGTCCGCCTTCACACAAAATCTTTCATAATAAATACGATATCCTAAATACGTTCCTAATAGTCGAGGAATTATTCATCAATGAACTTACTCCGATTCTCGTTTTCATGTTTTTTTTTGTTATCACGACTTAATCCAAATCTCGATATCAATAATAATCATAATAATCACCGTAATAATTATAGTTTATTAGTGTGTGTGTGTGTGTCAATTTTTTGTTCTTTCTTTAAATGTAGGTATCCTCTCTTTTTCGACATTTTTGTTCAATTATCATTTAATTAATCGTAATATAATAATTAATAGCTTGCAAGTTTTAACGTTAGATACTATTACTTAATTCTGTTTACTGTGTTTTTTTTGTTTATTTACGCGCTTAGGTAAATGTACGTATGATTATTAACTGTTTTTTTACTCTTTTTCTCTGTGTCTCGTCTTAATCATTCATCGTCGTCGTTTTTTTGTTTTTTGTTTTTTTTTTTTCATTTTTAATTTATCGTCGTCATACGCGTATTTCATCTCGCCACCTTCCTCACGTATTCACACACAATAGCCCCCGTGTCACTTAGTTATTATTATTATTAATCCTTGCTTTCTGTCTTTTTCTTTTTAATATATAATCGTACGCGTGCACACGGATGCGGCGAGGTTGGACGATCACTAATTGGAACAGAAACGCGCTGGCTTTTTATCACTCTTATTATTTTTTTTCCACGTTCTTTTCTATTCACTTTGCATTATTCATTCACCTAAATAGTTAAATAGTTTCGAGGATATATTTCCGCCGAGTCACGTCCCTCTTTCTTTCTCTCACACTCTCGTTCTCTCTCTCTTTCTCGCTCTCTCACTCCCGTTTTCTCCCCCTCACTCACTCAATTTCTATTCTTTTACATATATATATATATATATATATATATATATATATATATATATATGTATATATACATATATTAATCGTTATTACCTTAACTCGATTACTCCTCGTCGACATAATTTAGTCTTCGCGCTCTCTCTACGAACGCGTGTGTATCTATCACGTCGTTATTTACTTTTTTCATTTTGCGCACGCACGAAACCCTCAATTTTATTATTTTATAGTCGTTTTTCGCACTTTTTTCCTCTTTTTTTTGAGATTTTTCATTATCTTTTCATTTTTTTGGGTTTTTCCTTACTCGTTCATGGAACTTTCATCGCCAATACGCACTCTGTGTTTTTGTGTGTATGTTTTGTGTCTCTGAGTGTCCGTCAATTCCGGGATTGAGACGAGCCCGCCGCCTTTAGGCGGGAGTCGAGTCAACAGCGCGCCCTTCGGGCGCCGTCTTTTATTCGTACGATTTCGGTTAGTTTTATTCGACGCTCTGTCAATTACGCGAGCGATCAATCTCGTGATAAAATTATCGCTCGATTTCCCGTTACCATCGAACGATTTTTCATATTTTGTTTTATTTCCTTTTTTTATTCACGCAATTTGGTATACGCGTCACGAAGTTCCGCGATCTTTCGATGATCGTACCTCGTGATTATTAACGTTCGTTAACGTTTCCTTTTCATTTCTCTCTTTTGTTTCACATTCGATACTGCGATCTACGAGACAAAGTCGACGATCGAATTTTGAATAAAATATCAAAACGTCAACGACGAAACAACGAACGTTCGCATTATTATTATTATTTTTTTGTTTTTTCATCGTCGATCTGCGAACGGCGGCGATCGTGATCGGTGCGTCGAGTAATTGAATATCAAACGAGAATCATTTCGTGAGACTCGAAGTCTGAAAGTGAAGACTCGGCTTGTTAAAAAAACAAGGCTATTAGAGTGATTTTTGGTGAACGCGATTTTTTTTTCAACGTAGTATCGTCGGTGGCTCATTCGGGGGTTGATTTAACCGCGATTTTACGAGTATGAAATTTTTTTTTTGGTTTTTACATTTTGTGCGCCAACGGGATTACCTTCGACGTCCAAAATACACAATTTAGATCCAAAACGAGAGTGTCGGTCGAGAGGCAGGGTCAACCTCGGTCTCACAACCCATCACAATCAGCTTCGAGAAAATTTTCAAATACGTAGATTATTGTTGTCTCTTTTTTTTTTCATCGTCACGTATCGAGCGACGACTAACCGTATTTCTCGGTCTTTCGAAAGGCATAAACATATATATCCTCTTTTGTCACATTCGCACCATAGATCGAAATATTGACCAGAAGGGAATTTTTTAGCCGAGAGATTCAACGCTTCTTCTTTTTGTCTTTTCCTCGCGAGGCTAACACCGGTTCGGAAGATCGATCACGTTTATCCCGCACAATGCCCTTTGACTCTCGAAATTGATCCTCGGATCGGTACTTTTATTATTCTTTTTTGACGCTTCGAGACGAAACTCTTTAGACCAAAAACTTTAGGCCAGCAATGCCGAAAAAAGATATTTTACATATACCTTTATATATGTATCTATATATATACGTTTTTATATATAGAGAGCGATTAGGTGCAAGCGATTTTCGCATTAGGCCAAAGTTGCACCTTTCGATTAATTTCGTTCGAAAAAATACATCCCACCGTTTTTTTGAAAAAATACTTTCTTTTTGTGTTTTACGGGACGCTTTTTTTGTGTAATTTTATAACAAGACCGAAAGAGTATTTTTCATTTTGGAGGTGCATTGTGCGAAAAATCTTCCGAACGACACGAGCGAGCCCCCGATATCAAATCGCGCTGGAAAAATAAGAATTTTCTTTTTTTTTCCGTGAACGGTTTTTTTTACATTGCTCTTGAAAAAATGTATAGGCCAAAAACAGCAATCGCGACGGGTTGTGAGCTGCGGCCGAGTTTAGACTTTTCTCTCTCCCCTCTCATTCTCTCGCGATGGATTTTTCGTTCGGACAATGTCGATTAGACGCAGGACGAAGAATTAGGAATTTTACGAAAAAAACAAAAAAAATAGGATAACAAATAATGATTCGGTGGAATTGGGAAAATCGGGTCATTAATATTATAAAGTATAGAAAAAAGAACATAATTCAATATCTCGTCATTTATTGGTGTGAATAATAAATAAAATAATAATCAATAAATCGATCGATAATTAAAAAATAGTGACTCGTGACTAGGTTAAGACTCACCGCTTGCGAAGAAAAAAATATATATATATATATTGTGTGTGCTGCTTAGCATTGATTATCCACAAAAAGTCGGAATGGTAATATAATCATAATAATAGAGACAATCAATAAGTCTAGTGGTATACAGCGCAGCGTTGAGAATGGGACGTAGTAGTGGATCCTCTTTCTCGTTTTACTTTTCTTTTTTTTCGCCAGAGTTTCTGAACGAGATTAGAGGGTGGATTTTTGCGCTCGTCGCGTTTTTTTTTCTTCTTTTGACATTCACGACGACGCGAAGGAACAAGGCAATTGCGTGAGACTAAAAATTATAAATTTTGTTTTTGTTCGTGCGTTAATTCAAATTAACTAAATCGATTATGCGTGAAGATAGTGAGAATAATAAGAAATAAAGTTACAAATAAATGATAATAGAATAAACACAGGAGAATCTAATGCGTCGTACGTAACCGTAAGTATTAAAATAATACGATGTTTATGATGATGTTAATAATAATAATAATAATAATAATAATAATAATAATAATAATATTCATAATGATAATAATAATAATAATAATCATACAATGGTACACGGCGTATAATAATCATATTTAAACATATAAGAATGAACGTACGTCATTATACGCTACCGCCCAAGATGTTTTATAATAATAAAGGTTGGGTATTAATATTGGGTTTCGATATCTACAGGGATATGTTTATTTTTACCAGGCGAAAATAAATTCCAAACGGTAAAATCTTCACCAACATTGTTCGCCCCTCTCTCTGGTTGGAATGATTTTTCGTGTCTTTCGTGTCGTATTTCGATTCAATCAACCGGGAGTGTCGTATAATGAGGGGAGGATCGATCGATTCGTGGTTATTTGAAAAAGAAAAAAATCTTTCGCCACCCTAATCGCTTCGTCACGCGTTTTAAAAATCTAATATATGTATACATATATATGGTCATATGTATATATACATATTATTTGTTTAAATTCTTTATATAACCTAATTCAAATAGTTACGTGCCCGCGATTATACGGCATAACCACGTCTTTTTTGTTTTATATATATAGTCACCGAGGACGCCGTCGGTACGTTTTAATCCACGTACAATCGTCATATTCGTATTTTTTGTTTTTCATTTTATTTCTTAAATTTTGTGTTTTTACGCCTTTGAACTTTATTCGCGGTTCCCATATCGTGCTTCTTATCTCGACTAGCTTCTAGCCACCTAATGATCAACCGCCTACGATCTACGACGTTTATCGGCACGAAATTGTTCGCTTATTCAATTTCTTTGAAATAATCTTAACGCGTCGGTTCACCGTAGGAAAACTTTTTGCTGCACTTCATAAAGAACCCGTTTATTACCTTCGATCTCAATGATCCTTGTGCCACGAGGTGGGAGTAAAGAAACGATGAATGACATTGGAATATTGGAAAATCATCGATCTTCCAATATTACGAAATATCCTTTTTTTCGTCGCTTTTCCCTCATCCGTGAACACTTTTTACTTGAGTTTTCAACTCTACAATCTCTTTCTCATTTCAATCCCTTTATCTCTTATCTCGACCTCTTATCAGTCCCCAATGTCCCCTCGTCGGCAAAATTAATTATTTTACGTATCAAGTGGAACAAAGTCTTTTTGTTCACGCAAATGTAATATTACTTATCGGATTGTGAATTTTCGTCTATGTACAGCTTTGAATGTAAAAAAAGGTTTTCATTTTTCCAAAAGTAACGAAGCTTCGAGCAAGCTCGAAATATTCACTCGTTGAACAGATCGTCGATTTCAGCCATCTCGAGACGGGGAATTTACCAAATCGATTCAGTCACGATATTTTTCACATTTTTTCAACGTTTCTCGTCTTATCTCGAGTTTGCAACTTTTTGGTCAAACGACGCCGAACGAAGCGACAATTTTGACGATTCGTTTCGCGTCATTTGCTCACGTTCGTGTACAAGTGGCACTCTCACGAGTCGGCGAGTCTTCTTTCGTAAGATGATCCAAGCGAAAGAAGGCTCGTCGTTAATTTGGACGATCGTTGAAATTTATCATTGACAATCGTTCATGGCAGAATTCAAAGTCCTTCGAGCGGCCTCTCGACATCGACGATACGATGCAACGTGAATCGGCGACACACGGGATTATCTTTGGGCTAAAAATCTTATGTCGATCCCTTGAAATATATAACGGTATAGACATTAATGATTGGCGATTAAAATCAATAATGAACAGAACAAAACAAGCAAAAAACTATATCGATGGAAGAAATATCGGAGTTGTGGAGTGAACAAAAGTTTGTTGAACTACCGAGTTCGATTTTTCTCTCGTAAGTGCATGATACGACTTACGCGGTTCTCTCGATCCGATCCATCTGCTATGTTTTATCGTTTGTTTGCCTTTTTTTTCTTCTTTTCTTTTTTAACTTTTCGTCCGTTCTCTCGCCCTGAACTATCGCATTTTCTAATTAATGTATTACGCTCTTTCCGAATACGCCTTAACCGTCTAACATGAAATCGTCGGTGTTGCCAAACGGTCTTGTATTAAGCCTCGTCTTATCTATCTTATCAGGTGGAACGAACCTTTGTTGAACGCTGAACGATGATTCGTCGCTCGTTAATTCGATCGAGCGAAATGATTACTCGTCACTGACTAATTATTCATTCGTATATACATGTACATATATATACACATATATATATACATATACATATATATATATATATATATAAATCGATACGCTCACTTCGTTTCACTCGTCGATCCGTTCAGCCGCACTGATTCGCACTCTTCGACGATCAATTATTATTATTAGTATTATTATTTCTCGTTTTCTTCGTCTCGTACACGAAGAGAAGATCCTGTCACGGATATTACGTAGCGTTCAATTTGGTCTCACCACTTCGGCGTCTCGATGCTCCTCTTCGGGTTCGCGAATTGACGATCAGATGCCATTTTGTTGTCTCGTTACCTTTTGTCTGTGTTTCTTCTTCTTCTTCTTCTTCTTCTTTTTTCATAGTCGCACTATTTGTTACTTCTTCTTCTTCTTCTTTTTCTTCGTCTTCTTCCTCCTCGCTCGACTCGGACTGGCTCCCCTGACGCTCCGCCATTTTGAGCCGGACTCGGGCGCCATCTTCGTCGCGTTCGTTTTTTCTTGTTCTCTCTTCTATCTTCTTCTCGTTCGCGAAACTGGTCACGTTTCTCGTTACTTCGATATGTTACTGAGGATACCTGGATGCTTCACGCGGCAAAAGGTCCGTGGACCCTTGGAGCATGAGCACCAGGGCGAACTCTTTGCACGTTTTTCTTTTTGGCTTGTGTTTCATACTCCTCGATCGCTTTCGGTACAAAAAAAGTTTCGAGCCACGCTCTGTCTTTTCTCAATTCCTCTTCCTCGTTCTCGTCTCGTTCTCGTTTGTCTCGTGGTTCTTATCTTCTTTCGTCTCTTCATGCGCTTGTTCGTTTGTTTATTGTTTTTTTGTTTTTCAAACCGGGCTACCACGCGGAGCAGCAGCGCAGTGCCTGACCTCGGGTTCACTCGAGTTGTCGGAGAAAATTCGGGTTCTTGAAGTAATCCGGCACAGAGTCGTCGAGCCTCGAAATCACTTTGTAGATCGATTTTTTCCACGACTGTTCCGTATCCTTGCCACCCTGTATCGCCTTGAAGAACTCCTTGAGCGTTTGCTCAACCACGTACCTGAAGTTTCCGGGTACCTAAACACATCCCAGTCAAAAGATAACGATTCGTTAGTACATACGATACTTCATTATTCTTTTTGACAAGATATTTTAAACATTAATAACAGCGATTTAGCGATCAATTCTACTGATTTTAAGACTGTAACGATTTTACGTGATAAACGAATAATTTCTAATAAAAAAGAAGATAAATTCGAGAAATCAATCCACGAGACAAAAAACGTTTATCATTTCGAATTTTTAAAAATCCAATTCGTAATGAATTTTTCATTTTGTTTATTTTTAATCTAAACTTTTATAATATTCGATCTCGATGGATTCATTCTCAGAGACATTTATCTCGTTCTATCATGCGCTTGCCAGCCACCGGCGGACAAGAAAAGAACGTCTCGATTTAAAAATCGAAAAGAAGAAAACAAAAAAACTATCTAGAAAAATACAAAGATCTAAGAAAATCATAAATCTTCTGCGTGTGCGTATTTTGTGATTTGCGCACCTGAGGACCACATACCTCAATGTGGTTGTTGCGGTTGTAATGAAGATTGAGGACTCGATAAATTTCCGAATCACCGCCGACCTGCAGATCATCGGCATTTTTAATGCCTTCCGCGACCGCTTGTCTCGCGTATTTCTCCATTTGAATATAATAGAATTCTCTGCAATCATAAAAAGAAACACAAGATTTTCGTTAATTAATGTTTACACATAAATAAATATAAATATATCAACAAAACAAAGAAGAAGAAGAAAAAAAAAACAAGAACGAAAAACTACCCTTCGGTGCAAGACGAAAGTTGAATTTACATTTTATATTAAATGTACCACCGATCGTCGTTCGGTTAAAGAAAAAACTATATACATATATATGGATACGGCAACATACGGCAAAAGTCGCAGTAATTAACGATGGTAAACGCTACGATAGTTTTGGTGTACGTTTTCTTGCAGGGAGTGGCACTCGGCGTGAAGGATCGAGGAAAAAAACGGAAGGACTGGGGGGGGGGGAGGTAGGCGGGTAGTTCCTCGAGAGAGTTCGCCGCTGATTCGACGTAAACTTCGCGTTTACGTCTGACGCAAAGTGAGCTTTCGATGAAAAAAAAAAGAAGGAAGAAAATAAAAATAGCCGCGATGCCGGGTGACGATGAAGGGTGGTAGGAGGAAGGGGGTCTTAAATAAGGCAACAGTCGTAAGGGTGAGTTCACCCGGAAACGAAACGAGGTTCGCGCGCGCACTACTTCGCGGATACATAATAAAGTCACCGAATGATACGAGGGCGGTGAGAACGTTTCTCGCGCTTATATTTGTGTAAAGCAGAGGCCATTTTTCAAAGCCGAGATCAAGAGGGAGTGAGACGGATGGAGAGAAACGGGGCGAAGAGTTGAAAGGAACTCGAAGAGCATGCGGTAAAATTAAATAAACCGTCTCTACGACTAAGCCCTCCGCGTCGGGGTGTAACGAGATAGGTTTCCCCACCATCGCCCAAGAAGACTTCGACGCACACCCACACACACACACACATTTGCACATAGAAATACATATATATGTTTTCGCTATCATCTCGGTCGTATACTTTATCTTTTTTTTCTTTTTTTCTTTCCGCATATCCAGCTTGTTAGAGCACCCTTCGTACTCCACCTTCGCCCCATCCACCCCCGAGCACAAACGGCGACGCACACGCAGTGATATACACGCGACGATGTATGGCCCGTTTAAAGAACGCGCGAGTGCCGCGAGAGCGGCCGGATAGAAATAAGAAAGGGGGATGGAAATATATATATATATATATATATACACACATATATATATATATACGACGCTCCACTCGGCAAAGGTTATAATGTTTACGTCCGTTAATTAACGGAGTTAAACAGACACGAGTGACTAATTGGCGGCTAATTAGCAGTAGTGACCCACGCCCGAGTTTTGACGGGCCGAGGGTGAAGGGAGTGAGAGAGCGTGAGAGAGGGAGAAAAAGAGAGGGTTGAGAGAATGGGTGCGAGGGTGCGATTTCACCCTCATCCCCACCCATAATTCTTTTTATTTCGCGAGCAGGATCTTCGAGAACGTAAAAATTGAGCGTGATCGGAGGTATGTAAGTTTCTTTTGAAGTCGAAAGAGAACTAATATGGAGAATTGAATGAAAAAGTGACGTAGATTTTGTTGGGAAATGTGGGAAAAAATTGGCTTCATTCTCGTAAGAACGAAGCGACTCGTATTTTGTTCGAGTGGACAAATAAACCGGACATGACACAGATACGTAGTGGATTACTTGGCAGAGGGTACAGTAGTGTAGCTAGAATAAAAAAAATCACGAGGAAGGAAAGAAGAATATGGAGGTTATAGTAAAAATGTATTCTCTTCCTCAGCTGCTTGGCACTTGCATTTTTCTATGTGTTTCCTTCTTTTATCTTTCTATCGTACATCTGTATACACACACACATACACAAACGTATATATAGCGTTACGTTTCTTTTTTTCCTTCTTTTCTTCATTATTGTCACCCGCCACCAAGTTCTTCTGTTCTCCCGAGGGCACGTTTCTCGTTCCGGAAGAACGAGGCGCGTGCCTATAGTGAGAGAACACACACACACTATAACCGATCCCGGGAGGCATTCTTCTTCGCGCTTTCGGCCGGTTGACGACGTCGAGAAGGACGAGAGAGAGACAGAGAGAGAGAGAGAGAGAGAGACGGAGAAGTCCTTTATCTCACCGAGTAGAATTCTCATCTTTCTTTCGAGAAATATGTGAGCTTGTATGTACGTGTGTGTGTGCGTCTGCAACCAAGAGAGCCCGGAGGAAAAGGAGGCAGCGCGTATGCAAGCCGTTGGTTCACCACGATGAGAACATAAACGTGTATACATAAAGAACGAGGACGAGAAATGAGAAAAGGAAAGAAAGAGTTGCAAAGGTGCTCGATGTGCCTTTTCAATGCAAGAAGAAGAAGAAAAAAAACAGGAGAATCCCGAGCATGTCCACCGTAAGGCACAGGATATATAACTGGGTGCGGTCCTATCGACGAATGACGAATAGCGACGAGAGGGAGAAAAAAATATCAGCCCGGCCGTCGCTAAAAAAGAACTAGGCTTCTCTTCTTGCGAGAAAGCCTCGGGGGTTGCGCCGATATCAACGAGAGCAATTTTTAAGATTGCTTCCGAATGGTCGAGCGCATTCGCGGACTGTTCGACATAGATATTTAAATACAGATATATTACATACATATGTACTGGTATATTATATATATGTGCATTGCACCGAGCAATGGCGTCCCAGCGAGGGAATTCGTCGAGAAGGGATGAAATATCGTGAATTTTTATATCTATATATATATATATTTCCGATGGCAAAATGCATCGGGCTGCACCCGATGCATTTCGCCATCGGAAAAGCTCGAAGAGACGCCGTTTAGTCTAGTTTTAAGAATGACCGAGCCGACTGTGGGTAAGCTCTTTTTTTCTTTCCATTTTTGCAAGCCAACTCCTTAATTCTCCTTGAATCACAGAGAATGATTTATCCTGAATTTTTCACATCGCCCCCTACTTTATCTTTAGCTATAATCACGGACGTTGCGGCTCATCGATGATGTGTGTTTTACGGCGAGACACTCGATCACGCGATCGCAAGAGTTAGCCGGTGCACCATCGAGAATCGCGGAAAAAGGCGCGAGTGAGGAAGCGACCACCACCGCGAGAGATAAAAAAGATAAGAGATGTGAGTCTGAACACAACATACGTATACCTACGTACGGTGTTACGTATATAATATTATTATAGACGTTGCTCGTCGTCGTGTAGGTACGGGTGAAGGGTCGATGCTAACGCGAGAGGGCGAGAACGGAGTCGAGAATCATGATCGAAGCATAGCGAGAAAGTAGATACGTATATTTAATACAACGTGAGAGTGGAGAGATAGTGAGCGAGTGTATATATACACACGTATGAGAGAGGTCTGAAGGGATACGATGATGATCTCGTCTCGTCTCGCGCTCGACTCGTTCCATCTATAATTCCCGCTCTTACATCGCGATCGCAAATCACGGCGTGTATATATATATATATATAGTCGAGCTGCTCTTACGCTAATTAAGACAATTTCTCGGTGTCCTCTTATCGAGTACGAGCCTTCAGAGCTCTTTCGTGAATGCGCATGATATATGACGCAAGAGATCCGGAAGAGAAAGGTGCCGTGCTCGTCGTCACCGATAGGCGAAGGGTGCGAAATCGAGAAGCGTTGGTAAATATACGTCTATATACGTCTATATATATATACATATATATACATATATTTTAACGTAGTCAGACTTTTCGCAGACAAATGCAGGCGCAACGGCAAATGGCACATCAGGGCGCGAGCGCGTCGTCGCCAACTCCTTTAGCCAGCGAACCAACACATACGTGTATACATAGATTTATATATACGAAGCTCGAGGCGACCCTCTCGACTCGGCGCGGATGTCACCTGCATCTATAATCCTTACTCAACCACCCATCAACCACCGCATTGAAAGTCTCGCGTCGGATCGCCAAGTATAGGAGACCGCAATGTTTCTCCTCGCGCTCACTTATATGCCATACAGATGTATATATATATATATATCTCTCTCTCTCTCTCTATATATATATATATAGAGAGAGAGAGAGGTATAGAGATATATAAATGAAATCACGGAATGCGTATTGCGCGATGGCACAGAGGAACCGTAAGCGAAGTGCCTAATTAAAACAGACACCCGGAGACTACAGAAACTGGCACGCGAGACAGTGATGAAAATATCCATATATATATATATGGGGGACGAATCTCGCATAATACCGAGGCGTAAGAGTGCGAGGGAGATGAAAATAGTTCCGTCGACGACAAAAAAGCCAACCCGAGTGCTAGAATTGCCACTCTTCGATCGCGCGAAAAGTACGAGAAGAGCAGCCTGAGCCCGCAAAGTACGTACCTATACGTATATATATATATATATATATATATATATATATGTATATCGCGGGTGAGAAGCGCGAGATATGAAATAAAAAATACAACAACAAAAACCAACTCGAGATAGCTCAGGGTGCAGGGTAAAAGGAGTTCGTTGTGCATATCGCATGTGTATAGGTGTGTGTGTGTGTGTGTCAAGGGTGATGAGGAAAGCCGACGACAAAATAATAATAAAAAAAAGATGATGGTCGGGGAGTGTTTGTGTGTGAGGAATGTGAGGGAGGGCTAGCCCGCGGAGTCATTCATTATAGTATTGTATAATTAGGATAATAATAAGCTCTTCAGAGAGCCCCGGGTGTTCTTGCGCACCGTTGAAGCAACGGAAATACAGAAGAGAGAGAGAGAAAGAGAGAGAGAGAAATGCCCCGACCGACTGTACGTAACCGCTGCGATGATATCTCCGTTGGAAAATCATGCCAGAGCCTCCGCGAAGACCGGAAAGAGGGCTCTTCCGGCGAAATATCTCTCGCGCGCCCTCGGTAAACGAAGAGCTAGAACGAGAGACTCTCGTCTCACGTGACTCGTCCGCGTTTTCGTATTATTAACGTCTAATAATTAGAAAAGTCTCGCGACCGACATACGAATTTCGACAACGACGGAGGCTAAAAATTACCGACAGCGCTGAGACGAACGAACGACGAAGGAAGCAGAAAGGAGCGTAAAAAATGGTCGATACACCTCTTTTCCTGGATTGTTCTGATTTACCTCGAATTATTCGAAATTTTCTGAAAAATACGTCGAAATATGACAATTTTAAGATTGAAAAAAAAAACGTTTTAAACCTTTTTATACATGTATATGATCTTTTTTGCTCGGGACGAGGTTTGAACGCGAGAAGGGGTTCGCGGGTTGGTGGATAATGTAAAACCGAAGTAGACTTTTTGGCGACGAATAAATTTCCATTATAGAGCCGGTATCGCGTATGCATATTACGAACCATGAGAAATGACGTTGGGTTATGAAGAAAACCGGTGAGTGGAGTGACTATATAAGGCAGCTTGTATGCGTACTCGGGCAAAAGGGTGACTCTCACAACGAGATCTCGTCTCGTCTTACGCCGTTACCTTCGTAGATCCTTTCTTCGAGCCTATATAAGAGGTATATATATATATATATTCCTTTGCATTCATTCAAGGATAAGCGTTACTGCTCCTTGAGCAGCCAAGCAAGCAACGAGACCCTTTGACGGTTATACCAAGTTTTGGACGACCTTTGACAATACGACGAGTTCCGTCTCGCTCTCACTCGTGCGAACTTTTTCTTAGGGGCGCAAGAATCCCAAGGGACCCGAGGCTTTGACCCTGAATTCGTGCGACCCTTCTTCGATACCTATATATAACGGTCGTGCCGAGGCTTTCTTGCCGAAAAGTTTCCCACAGTTTCTCGAAGAGCAAGAGGCAAGGGGGAATGGGCTTGAGACTTCTGTCTCGGTAAGAAAGAAAGCGAAAGAAGCGGGATCCACGATAAGGGTAGGGGGAGAACAAGGATGAGAGATATACGAGAGGTCGCGGGAGAAGTCGCGCCAAGATTCGCCAAGTCGGAAAGTCTCTCCCCTCTTAGTTTTCGGTTACACCCCGAAGAAGAAATCAAAAGAATTCGAGGCGTGTCCTCTGGTGGTTATTCACGTGTCTTTTCAAATACGACGAGAAGCGAAGAGGGGAGTTTCGTCAGTTTCGGATGACTCTCTGACCGAAGAAAAACAAGGGTGGAGACTGTGGGAAAGTATATTAGCGATATCTCGCCCGATAACAATGGTTCGAAACAGCACAAGGATCAAAACCTCGTATTCCTTTTATTCACGACTCACGACTCGGCAATTATTTTTATACCGTACGATGGGACTCGATCGAAGAACAAAGTTCTGATCTCAAGATAGTGGCGAAAACATCATTAAACCGAAGATACAATTTCGTTTTATAATTATCCCGAGATTGTTTTAAAAGAATTTTTAATACAAATAAAAATAATCGTAATAACGTATTGGTTTCTCCGTGAAATCAGTCCAATCCTTCGACTTAGTTGCAATTACGTAATTACGTCGTCGGTTACTCGATGTGCATTAATGTACCTACTACTAGCTATAAAAATATAAAAAATGAAAACAAAAAACAAAAAAAAAAAAACAAAACAGAAATTATATTAATTAATTGCTTCATTATTTTTCCCACCCTGTAAAATCTCGCGAATTCACGTGAGGAATAAGCTCGAGGTGTGAAAGTGCGCATAACGAAAAGTCAGGGAATAAGTAGGCAGGAGGATGAGAAGGAAGGAGGAATATATTAGGCACGTTTGCGCGTATCCACGAGGGTGGTTATAAGACTCAAACACACGTATGGACGCATACTCGCGCACGACTACCTACGTAAATAGGCATCGTGGCGTTCTCGCGTGTGTGAACCTTACTATACGTGCATGCGCGTGATGTATACATTACGCTCTTGTGATATATCTATATGTATATGTACGAGTTGCGGGGGTGTTGGCGTTTGCCCGTCAGGGCGTAAGCGTTCGCATTCACGGTACGCGTTAAAAAAACAAGGTGTCGAAAGAGCCAGGCTCAGAAAGAGACAGAGTGAGAGAGTGTATGTGTGTGTGTAGGTGAGAGAGAGAGAGAAAGAGAGAGAGAAAAGCGAGATCCCTGATGAGAAGCGAGTTCTTGATGCTTGCAACCCTTCTTCATTACTAATTAACACTTTAACGCCATCCGAGTCGCGCGCTTCAGGCACTCACAGACTTGTCGCAGCGCAGTAGCATTCGTATTATGTATATTTTTTCGTATATATATATATATATATACACGGAAAAGCTTGTAGAGGAATGCCCGTTCGCATCGACTGAGAAGCTCGAAGCAAGTGAGAACGACAATTTCGCTCGACTTCTGAAAAAAATACACGAGGGACGAATATTGAGTAATTAATATGAAAATTAACAAGCGATTATTAAATATTGTTGCGTCGTGTCGAAGGTTCGTGCAGCAATTAGGAGGCGTTTCTCATATTTACCTGAACGAGTTCCAGAGAGGAAGAGAGAGAGAGAGAGAGAGAGAGAGAGAGAGAGCAAGAGGGATAAACAGTTAAAATTTTCTCGGAATAATTTTTCGAAATATGAACAAAAAAAATATCATCAATGCGAAGAAAAATGGCAGATTCGTGAGAGCTTAAGAATAAGGGTGAGAACTTGGATACGCCTGTACATAATTCCGCACACATTGGCTCGATCAATTCTTCGAAGTAACGACTAGAGAGTTGTACGAATATAATGGAAAAGTCCCAGGAGGGTGCTGAGCCTTGGAGTGGCGATCTCGTGGGAGAAACCCTTTGGGAAAGTATACACTCCCGAGTTTCCCAAGCGTCTCTTCTTCCGGGATTGCCTTAATCGTATTTCTACATCGACCATCTTTATTATCTACCGATATCGACGACTATCTTCGTTCGAACGTGTGACAAACGAGGGGGATGAAAGATATAGTGAACGAAAATTGAACGTAGCTTCATTGTTAATACGCGATTGAAAGTGTGCGTCGATGATTAAGTCACGACGAAAGTACCTTTGAAAAATGAAGTTCGCTAGAAAACATTACTTTTATAATCGAGTCTTATAAAAAAAAAAAAAAAAAATCGGCACGATCGAAAGATCGAATTATTATTTTTTCTCTTCGCGGTAAAATGCATCGACTCCCGGCAATTCAGCTTTTCAAAAGACACCCCTCTCCCGATCGGCCAAAGTTACCCCGTGGCTAAGCCACGTTTTTTTGTCCTTTCTTCTTTCTCTCGCTCATTTCCATGCTCCGTACTACCCCCTCCCATTTTTCGCCTAGCGTCTAATGCCATTTAGCTTTTTCTCTGTCGCACTTCTGTTCGTCACGACGGAGTGTGACGACGATGACGACGACTGCCTATAACCCCCGGACAATCGGTTCGCGATCGGCCCACGGCAGATGTACGTTCGACAATGAAAAATCCTTCGCCGTCGTTCTCTCCCAGTCGCTCTCTCGATTTACGTGTTCGTTCAGGGCCCTTAACGTTGAAAACGAGGGAGACCGAGAAAGGGGGGTTTGTTTCGTCGGGTCTAGTCGTTCGGCAAAGGGAGAGGTAAATGCAGAGACGAGACCAAGTGTAGATTCGTATAGGTACATAAGGGCGAGACGACTAGTCTGAGGGGTCGAAGAGAGGGGAGGGGGGGGGGGGGGGGGTCGGAGGGGGTCGCAGATCGAGCCGAAAAGTGTGCGACATGGGGGAACTAGTAAGGGGGGGGGGGCTACAGGGGCATGAAAGAAAAGAATATATGGTTATATATCGAGTATGTATTAGAGAAAGCGAGAGAACCCTCTTCCAAGGGGGAGGCAGGGGACGGGCGCGATTTGAGAGACCCGCGTGCCGCACGCGCCGATCTTACAATGAGTACTTCGCGTGTGCCCCCGTGTGCTTCGCTCGATACGAGGAGAGCCAAGCGCCCTCTTTTTCCATCTGGCTCTGTGCCTTGAAGCATTCTTTCTCTTTCTCGACCCCCCTTTCTCGAAACTGACATATATCTATATACATATATATATAACCGCGTGTATGGACTCTTGGACCCCGAAGAGACGAAGTGGGGAAAAAGGGAGCGAGTCCATCCAAAGAATGACGGGATACTGGCTTTCGTATGATATAGTATATAGCAAAATGTATATATATATATATATATATATATATATATATATACATACTGTACGCACGAGGTGACGTGTGCCCCGATTGTATGCCCTTGCAAAAAAAGAACCCCCCTTTTGCATCTGTCCGTCGTGAGAGACGCGCGTCTCTGCGATTATCCTCTCCTATATTTTAACAAGTATACGTAAATCACACACGTCCATTCTCTCATCGTAATACACAAAGTACTACAAAAAAAAAAGAACAAACATTTTCTGGTCATTTGTGCAAAGTGAATGAAATTTAAAAACTCAATTTTTTTTAAATATCGAACAATAAAATTAACCTCGATGCCTTCGTGAGAAATCGTTTAAGAACTCTTATTCGCTAGAAGCTCGTCTTTGTGGGAAAAAATGCACAAATGGTAAATTTGTTTGTTTTCAATTTCACACTTTTTGTCTGTCTCTCTCTCTCTCTCGAGAAGAAGAAGAAGAAGAAGAAGAAGAAGATGAAGTAGAGAGGCTGGTCGACGCCTCTCGGGGTTCACCTTTCGCCTGGTTATCAACGGGACGTCGAACGAGAATGAGAAAGAGGACGCGGAAGCTTCGAGAGATGAGAATCAACCTCCTATGCACCCCTTCATGTCCTCTCTTGTCAATGCCACGTGAGAGAGGTCGAGAGAAAAATAGAGAGAGAGAGAGAGAGAGAGAGAAAGAGAAAGAGAGGGAGAGAGAGAAAGAAAGAGAGTGACAGAGATAAGGGGGTGGGTATAGGGGGCAGCTGCTGCTTTGAGCGGTTTCACTCTTCAATAATCCCGGACCCCCCTCTTTCAGCCCAGTACCGGTCCAACCACCCCCTCGCCTTCGTCCATACACACAGACACACACACATCCACACAAACACACACATTCATGCCATGCACCAACCATACTCCCACTTATTGCACGAGCAACATGCATAAAAATCCCTATATATACACGTGGTGTATTTGGAAAGCGTGGTGTACCATACCGCTGCAACTACAAAACTATACGAAGTGTATCAGGCACAAGAGAGCATCTCCTCTCCCTCTTCGCGATTCCCTCTTGGTCTCAGCGTGTGTTTGATGCTTCTCTCTCTCTCTCTCTCTCTCTCTCTCTCTCTCTCCCTCTTTCACTTTTCCACACCCTTTTTCGTCATCTGACTCGGTTCGCTTTGCGATATGATGTATAAAGGTGCAGCGAGTCTCCTCCGTATTGGTGGTAGGGGGTGGTTTCGATTCGCGTTCTCTCGTCGTGCACTTTGGCATCGGCCAGGCAAAAGTTTCTTTTTTTTTTGTTCCACGTTCATTTTTTTTTTATTTGATCGATTTTGTCGAACACCCCGTGTGTGTAGTCGTCGATGACGGCGACGACGCCTACGGCAAGCCGATGCACCGAGAAAGAGTTATATGGAGAAAAATGGAGAGAGAGTATGGGTGTGTGTGTGTGTGTGTGTGTGGGTGGGTGGGTGTGTGTATGTGTGTGTGCAGTCACGTTGGTCTCCCTCTCTCAAGGTGCACCTCTCTAGTCTGTGCGCAAAGGGCAGCTAGCTCATCGTAGGTGCAGCCTATGACGTCGAGCAAGCAGCCAACCCCCGGAAAAAAGGGGTTGGGGGTGGTTAACGGGAACGATACGAAGGCTCTCTTTCTCTCTCTTTTGTCAACGAAGGCAAAAGACGCGCAGAGAACGAGCTCGATCGAGCTCGACGACGTTGTACTACGCATTCGGCGAGAATAATGATGGCGACGAGATGAGACGGAGATGATGAGAGAGAGAGAGAGAGAGAGAGAGAAAGGGCGAGAACGCGGAAGTGGAGCGAGGTTAGGTCAAGCGCGCGATATCTCTTCACCAGGCCACTCAATTTCCAATATTTTCTTATTTTATCCAACGAGAGAGAGAGAGAGAGAGGGAGAGAGAGAGAGAGAGAGAGAGAGAGAGAGAGAGAGAGAGAAGCCTCGATTCAGAATCGCGGTCTTGTCGATTGGCCAATGAAGAAAATGCAATATTAGGGGATTGAAAAACATAAATATCCTCGTAAAAAAGGTGCATTGCGAATTCTTTCGAGTGATTCTCGCGAGGGGTCGATTTGTCTCTCTCTTTCTTTCTCCTTCTCTCAATCTCTCGTCTCTTGCATCGCAATTTACACACGCAAGCAGTTCCTCGTCATGAGATTTTTCTCGGCATGGTTAACCTTAAATTTTGCACATCTGTTCTTTCCTATGCACCGTGGCTCGACTGCTAGAAATTCTACAATAATGCGTATATATATTTATATATATATAACGCACATACATGTGAGTTGGCCCCGACGCTGCGTCGTCGTCGTCGCTCAACAGGGGACGACAATGAGGCAGTTAAGTCCTCGCGGTAGCGGCGAGCATCGGCTGAGTACACAGAAGCCTCGCCTGGATATTATAAAGGGAGAAGAAGAGAGAAGCGAAAGAGAGAAAGAGAGAGGCTGGAGAATTCAGTGCAGAACACACGAGAGCGAGACGTTTCCATACGGGGTGCAACAGCGGGGAGGGTGAGCGAGAAAAGAAAAATGGAAAAAGATAGAGAGAAAGAAGGACCTACCGAGTTGCTCCCCCCCCCACACACCGCGAGAGACTGGTATAAAAAAACGTACGATGTACGCATGTGTACTCGTACTGCAAGAACATATTAGTGGATAATATATATACATATATATATATATATTGGATGTACATTATATGCGCGTATATAGGAGCGTGTGGGAGAAGGGTTGCCTAGGTTAGGGACTCGGAAAACATCCTTTGTCGAATGTACCCTACCGGGACCGCTCACCAGCCGCCCGACATCAACCCCGTTCAACCCGCTGAGGAAAAAAAAAATCAATAATTCTTTGTTGTCAAGTTGTGCCTCTCTTGTTATGCCACGATAAACCACATTATCGCGCGCGTGTCTCTGTGGCCACCCGTTCGTCTCCGTCGTCGTCCGAGAAAAACTCTCGATGGGCGATTAGGATACGAGCAAAGTCTCCGTTCTCCTCGGTAATACCGAGGAATGTGATAATAAAGGACAACGTAAACGATAAAATCATCCGTTGTATTTTGAAAAACAGAAGAAAAAAAAACGATTCTTATTTTTTAACGTAACCGATCATTTAATTATTATTTTTGTTTTTCATTGAAAATTTAATTACTCCACGAATTTGTTTGCCTCGACTTTAGACTCGTTATATATCCTGCCGGTAATGTTATTATGATCTTTTCTCGTGGCTTTTGAGTATTATGTACGAGGATACTCTTGACTTACGTTGGGCATTCACGATTTTTGGTTCGCGAGCGCTCGGAGAAATCGGGGCGTATTTCCATCTGGCTGCTTTTATTCGTGTATGAAACATTTACGGAGTCCCGAATAACGCACGTGTGTCATACACGTAAGTGCGTATGTGTGAGAGTAGAAGCGGATGTATGAAGTGCACCAAGTACCATCACACACGAGATTCCCGGAAGACTGAGTCTTCTACTCTCGCGACAGAGTTACTCATCAGGGTGTATGCGAAACGCGACCGAGACTCACCAGCATGCCAGGATTTTATATATATATAAATCTATGCAGGCATCACTTGTCTTAGTCCTCTGTATGCACGTCATTCTCCCTCCCTTCCTCACTCTTCCTCTTCCTCCCTCACTCTCTCTCTCTCTCTCTCTCTCTCCCCCTCGCTCTCCGGAGAATCTTCTCATGTGTGTATTTTCTTCCACGTTTTCTTTTTTTCTTTTTTTTTTTTAATTCCTCCTCATCCTCGTACGCGGTGCACGCGAATAATCCGAGAAAGAGAATGGATGAAAAAACGAGAAAGCCCATTATGAGGGCCCTCGAGTGCGATTTCGCTAGTCCTGTTTAACCCCTTCCGTGTATTCCGGGACTCGACAGATTTGTATGCGGGCGAGTAAATCGTGGACGAATAAAATTGAATGATTTTGGGAATAAACCTGCGGATTTTGTCAATAAGAAAAAAATTAGAAATTAAATTGAGTTTATGCAACGGCTTCGAGTGAAAAATTGTTTCTTAGAAAAAACATTATTTTCAGTATAAATATGTCAAGATCATCATTTTTCCTCATTTTTCGGCCTCTATCGAGCGTTACTCATTCCCGAGTCCCTTCTTTGTAGACTTTAGGGAACAAGCCCGATGTTTCTAACGAAACTTTCTCTCCTTTTTTCCCTTTTGCCGCGGGGGTAAAAAAAGTATCGTGAGATCATCGCAAACCGGCGATGCGATCTATCGAGAACCGTTGTACGCGCGTTCTCGTGTACGGGGGATGGAATAAGTTTTTTTCGGGGTTCTGTGTGCGCTGGGGCACTCGGCAATCTCGGGGGGGCTGCTCTCGGAGGGTAGAAAGACAGACTCGACGAAGAGACGAAAAGGGCCGGAGGGGGGAATTTTTCGAGACTCATGATCTACAGTGGGGCAGTAGGTTAGCCAAGGGGTGCTAGACGATGAACCCTCATCTACGGTTTTAGTTTACTATTGACGTATATATATATATATATATATATCTCACACTGTATACAGAGCTATAGCTAACAATAAGAGCCACCTAAGCAATCTCCTCGCTTCTCCCGTTCATTTTGGGCAACAGTAAATAAGATTCCCTGAGGCAACGGTTCATGTTTGACACGCAAGAGATTGTTAACCATAAACTCATTCGCGACAACGACGATAGTATAAAAGTAACAGAAGTACATGTATTTTTTTTCAGTATTTTTTTATCTTTGAAAAATGAACATATTTTTTTGAGTCATAAAGCAGCTTTCGAAATATCTCAGAACTGATGATCTATTTTTTAAACGAGTACAAATTATTTCAAGAATCAATAAACGAAAACAATAATTTATTATTAAACCGCATTCTTTGATTTTTTCATTCTAAATTCGAAAATGGAAAATTTTGCCTCAGTACGACTTACTTAGCGTCAGGATGGAGGTATTTGTGTTCTTTCTTTCGACTCGAGGTTAATCTCCTCGCGCATGCATCGCGGCAATGAATTTTCGCCGGCCTACTTGTCGCCCGTATGACTTCGTAAAGATAGTCGTTTATACGTTTTAGTATGATCGTTTTGTGCTTGGTAAAAGTTGCGAATCGACTACGACGAGTCTCGAGTCCTCGCGTCGCCCGCATAGCGACGATTCGAGAACCCGCGCCATCGCGATCTCTCTCGCTCTCTTAACATTGAGGGCTCTAGCCACTTGGAAGGCAGCTTGGGGGGCATATGGGCGATTTACATACGACTACATAACGGTATAATCACGACGAGCGACTCTAGATAGATTAGTGCGCAATTCACCATCAACGTATATATATATATATATACACATGGTGAAAAACAAATCGATTCGTATGAAAGTCTTCTCCTTTCACGAAATAATATTCGTTTCAATCAAACGATAATTTATCGTAATTCAATATAATTTATTTTGATGATGATCGCACAGTTTTAATTCAGATCAGACTTTATTCATAGAGCATTCCGAGTATCGATCGATTATTCACAGGAAGACACGTCGATATCTATAGACATATTCGTCTCATCATTCGAGCGAAAGATGCAAGCGAGGAAAATTCGTTTCGTCTTGATTAACTGCTCTTGACGGGTAACATCCGCCAGACGACCGGGGTCGTCTCGATATAGTACACGCGATAATCAAACCCGATGGTAGGCACTTCCTCCGTATCTTCATTTTTTAATGAAAGCTCTCTTCGAATCGAAAGTCCACTCTCGCGAATCGCTTCGTCGACGAAGCCTTTTGCAGGATAACTGTTTTTTTCTCTCGCATATTTCTCGATTAAGAATAACAGCGAAGTTGAATTATTCCACGGTCGAAAAGTAAAGTAGAATAAATGAAATTGGTTGAATTATAATTTTTGTCGAATATAATCGTCTTTTATATTTTATGAGAGATTCGAGACGGTTTAATCTCGACGTCCGGGAAAAATCGCGGCTAAGCCTTGGTGGAATGGCAAGCCGTGACTCGTTGTGAAACAGTCGAATAAAAAGCGGCGAGATAAAGAGATCGGCGTAAGGGGTGAGGATGCGAGGGTGGGGTTGAGCGGGAGTGAAAGAGTCAGAGTCTAAAAGAGCGAGTAATTATATCGAGACTGATTCCGTTTGATCGGCCGTGTAGGCTGCCCGCCCGCTGGCGAATCGGTTACCTACTCCATATATGAATACGCGAGCGCTCATCCGGTCTGATCGGTCTACGATGTAAAGGACAGATGCAATTTGCCTGATATCGTTTTCCGACAAAAATATCGAATCCCGTGACCGCCGTCACGATCCAGCGCCTCTCTCTTTGTGCGAATATATGGGCAATTTCACGCGAAATCAGCCTGGAGCAAAATGGAAAGGTCTCATACTTTTTTCTCTCTCCTAAGTTAAAGTTAGAAATTAATGAAATATATTTTTTAGCGATAACAAAGATCGAAAAAACCGATTTAGATTCAAATGGAAAACATTAATTTCAGTAAAATGTACCGAAATAAAGTGCATTAACTAGTGGCACTAATCAAATATGTCGCTGTCTGCACCTGTCTCGTAAGAACGAATAAGGATAGGGGTACAGGAGGAAGGGAGAGAGAGAGAGAGAGAGAGTGAGAGGTCAAGAACACGATGCGAGTTGTTTTTCGATTTCGAAAGGACCGGAGATAGAAGCGGAAAGGTCGGACTTTTTTTCTCCTCTCCGTAAATTTTTCTGCGTCTGTTACTCAAAGAGAGGGAAGGATAGAGAGCGAACGAGGGTTCGAGAGAGATAGAGATAGAGAGAGAGAGACATGGGAATGCAAAGCTTATGGGAACGAGGTACGAAAGAGCGAGCACACAGAGAGTATCGACGCGGTATGCCGATCGAGAGCGAGTGAAATATAAATGTAAAAAGAGACGGGAGAAGTAGAGAGAGGCAGGAGGAAATACACCGTGGGAGGTGAAATCGCGAATGAAGTGGGGAAGAGGGTGAAAGAGGGAGAAAGAGAGAGGGTGGTCGCGGAGTGGACGAGAGAGATTCAGAGGTGGAGGTGGCGTGCTCGAGAGGGTTGAAACGGTCGGGGACTCGCAATGTCGAAGGAGGGAGTGAAGAAGAGAGGATGAGGGAGATTTCAAACGAAATCAATTTAGAGTCGCTGTCCAGTCGAACGTTACCCCCGGCCTTCGTCTCTCGAACTGCCGGGGTAAATGTTGGCCCGAAACACAGTAATTTCACGCGAGGTCCTATATCTTTATATACATATATACACACACTCCTTCATACAGACTTCCTCACACAGACACACACAGGCACACATCAACACACATATACATATGCTTTGCACCATTTCAATTTGACACTCTCGGCTTCGACACACGAACGTTCGTTTCGATCGTATATCGCGAGCGAAAATGAGAGGGATGCGACTAGATAGAGCGAGAAAGAGAGAGAGAGAGAGAGAGAGAAAGAGAAGGAGGGTGGGAGAAAGAGAGGCACGAACGAATCAAGGGAATCGGAACGATATAGGTCTACAACGATCGGCATGTATAAAAACGAGAAAGACAGGAGTTATCGAAGCGGAATAGTGATTATCAATTATCGTTCATAAACTCGAACCTAGATATCGTTTAAATTTCATTATAGCGAACAAAAAACAATATATATATATATACATAGTATACAATTCATATTCACATATTAAATACAAGCGCGATAAATTTATCGTGCGAAAAAATAATGTTTCTAACGTATGGAGAAAAAAAAACGCAATTGACGTCGAGCAGCAAGCGAGAGGAATTAATCGATGCGCGGCGTCGTATATTTTTTTATACCTTTGGTCTCTCTTATAAACAGTGTGGCAGAGTCAGCGAGCATTTTTTTCTCCCACGGTCAATTTCATTCCGGCCGTAGGTTCTAGCGCGTCTGTACGTTGGGGATGCCGAGGTCCGAGGTCCTCCCGGGAGCTTTGCTCTATCTACACGTATGTATATATATATATATATATATATATATACATATAGATATACGCATACTTTGACGAGACTGCGCGGTAACTTTTTTGATAAACTGTTTTTCGCGTTTTTCGTCGGATGGATGCAAATTAAATCCTCGACGGAGTTGGGAGGAGTTGGGCGTTACCGGCGCGACGCAGAGAGGTGGATGATGTCGACGTGCCCCACGGTGCTAGTGCAGTAGGAGCGGTAGTAGGCAGCATTTACGAGTTATATGGAAAATCGTGAGGGCTCGGGCAGAGCCCGCCATCGCGATTACAAAGCCGATTAAGGCCGAACACAGGAACATTATCATTTCACATTTTTGCGCCGAGCTCGACCGAAAACCTCCCCTCTCTCGTTCTCGCCCTATCTCTTACTCTCTCTCTCTCTCTCTCTCTCTATCTCTCTCTCTCTCTCTCTCTGTCGCTCTCTGGCTTAACTCACGCACACGTATGAGATAAAAAATTACGTCCGTAGAAAAATGTATGGTATAGATATATCAGCTCACGCTGGACCACGTACGCGCTTTTGCAAAGCAACGAGTCTATCTCTTTTCCTGTTTTTATCGTGTTCCGTCGTAACGGGGATAAAAATGAAGTATCGTACGGGGGATGGATAGCTCATGGACGAGGGCCGCTTATGCGGGTGAAGGAGGGTGGCTCATAATGGATTGCATTAAGACTCTATAAAAAAGCGCCCGCCCTCTCTCTCTCTCTCTCTATCCCTCTCGACTCGTTCATGTTTAAATTCTCATTCGAAATTCCAAAAGCGCATAATATAATTTTTACGAATAAATTTTAGATTGCGATCGATCATAAAATTTCGTGAATTGCATCGAATCTCATGAAAAGCTGATCGCGTTTCGACAACCTAAAAAAAAGTCACATAATTCTCGTATAAAGTAACATATACGAACATATCTCGTTTCGATATATTAATATATATATATGTATATATATATATATATATGACCAACGTATATATACAGAGCCTATAATATTAATATGCATTGCAGCGCACGAGAAGAAGCTGGTGGTGGCCACTGATGAGAAAAAAAAAATGAAGAGAGAAAGTACGAAGTGGGTAGAAGATGAGACGTATATATGTATATTTATGCAAGGTGTATATCTATGTATAGAAAGTACAGGAAGATGAGTCTAGAGCGTGAGAGGGAGAAAATGAGAGAGAGAGAGAGAGGGAGAGAGGTAGCCATCGGATAATCTTTGGCTCGGAGTGTACCGTACTGATGCTGCAAGTAGCGGCTCATAGCGCCGGATTAGCCTTGCAGTGGCGATGCTTACATCCCCTATAAAGTCTTCACCCCTACCCCCGCGTTTCCGCCGATCTGCCGTCAGCGCACCGCCGAGAGACAGAGGGAAAGAGAGGGAGACAGAGAGAGACAGAGACAGAGACAGAAGAGACCCCTTTTCCTACGCTCTTCTCTTGCGCCGAGTTCTCCAAGCAGAGCTCTACGGCCTCTCTCTCTCTCTCTCTCTCTCTCTCTCTCTATCGCTCTCTCGCTTGCACCTCCCTCTATTTTCTCTGTCGCTCTTCTTCTCTCTGCACATCGCGCGCACCGTTCCTCCCGCGATAGCCCCGCGGCCACAGCATTGTCTACCGCCCAGCCAATACCCGTCGTGTTTCTCGTACTTGTGTTCATTATCAAAAAAAAAGGAAAAAAAAAGAACGCGGGAGATGCAGACAGAAATGAGATCGAGAGGGACAAGAGAGACTGATAGGAGGAGGAGGAGGAGAGAGAGAGAGGGGGGAAAGAGAGAAATGGTCGCAAGACGAAGCACAAAAAGCAGGGAGACTCTCTCTCGCGAAAAGTATCTTCTACACAGTCAGTCACTGCACTCTTGTCGATTTATTTTTTTCCGGCTAACATCTTCCTCAGATTCACCCCAACTTCACCCAGAAATTTTTCGTAATACGGTATACAAAATTTCTACATGAAAAAATGATCAGTTCTGACATTTATGATGGATTATTTTTATCAATGATCGACGAGATAATAAAAATATCTTTTAAAAGACAATACCATTTCAAATATCTTTAAAAAAATTATCAATAATGTTTCACGAATTGTTTATTTTTAGAAATAACAACAGATCTAAAAAAGTACCAAACATTATGTCATTTTTGAAAAACAATTTGCACACGTCGCATTCTTAATTAGCGAGAAACAACAATATATCTCTATTTTCTGATGTGTGTGAATTACGAGTGAACAAGTATGAAGGTAAATATGCGTTTTCTCTGTTCTGATTTCTCGACTTTTTGACTATATTCATATGTAGTCGTATATACAGCAGGTAAGAGAAAAGAATGCGACCAAGACAGAACCGTACGTACGACATGAAAGTGGAGGTGGTTCTCGTGGTTCTCGTGCTCGTACCAGAGTACCCAGAGTTTCTCCGCTGGTGAAACTGCGGTACACCCACATAGGCGCAGTGTGCGGCTGTGAAGGCAAACTCTGACTCCTTTTTTTCACTCACTTTTTCAAACGGGGAGCACGCGGAGCCCATAGAAGGGGGTTGAAAAGGACGGTCGGCAAGTCAGGCGGGCACGATGCAAGAGGGTGAGGGTGCGGCGAAGGCACGAGGAAGGATGAGGTGAGAGAGACCGAGGCACGACGCCAAGAGAGAAAGCAGCCGAACGAGAGAGAGAGAGAGAGAGAGAGAGAACGCCAAGTACCACTAATTAGTGCCAAGAACGCAATTAAGTAATTTTTAATTAAGTGACTGCCGTTTACGCGCAAAACCACCAACGGCTAACGCGTCAGAGAGATGAGAGCGTGGTACTGCGAGGACGATGGAGGAGAAAGTGAGAGGGAGGAGAGGCGGCCAGTGGAAAAGAAAAAGTCACTGCGAAAGTGAGGAAGGGAGGGTGAGAAAGAAATCGTCAAATGTTGCTATGGGGTGCTACAGAGAAAGAGAGAGAGAGAGAGAGAGAGAGAGAGAGAGAGAGAGAGAGAGAGAGAGGGATAGAAAAGACGACGAAGGGAGAGAAAGAGAAGAGCAGGGAGGGAGGGGCTGGATTGGCTTACCCCATCGACGAGATGAGTGACTCACGACTCTATCTCAAAGTGGATTTTCCAGCAGTTGCGTAATGTGTCTTCTGCACATGTATATCATACATACACGAACGCGGTAACGAGAGTCTAATAAACGAGTTCGTATATTTATTTATGCGCGATAAAACAAATAATTCAACACGTGATCATTTCGTGACTCGTCGTGCTAAAATTCTAATGAACTTCTCTACGTGGTTATACGGCGTGCAATTTTCTCGAATTAATACGCCAAAACCAGAAGTAACAATTGGAACACATGTGACTCTGAATCTTCTTTTCGGTCGAATAAAATCGATGGCTGAGAAAGATGTGGGAGAGAAGGAGAAGACTAGGGGTTGAAGGGATTCACGAGGGAAGATAAAAATCGATCTCGCGTCGTATATCTCGTTAACGAGAAGTACGTATGTACAAGATGAAGGATAGGACATGGCGATTATAGTCGAAAAGTGAGACACGGAGACTGCTGATCGGCCTTGCACGAGAGTAAAGGAAGTTTAAGTCTCTCTCTTATACGACTGGTACGAGGGGTAGGTCGGCATTGTAGATAGAACACCTATACTTCTATCTTTATGCATATGCGTAAACATTATATATATATATGAGTATTTCGTGGTATACACATAAAGTCAGGGAGAGAGAGAGAGAGAAGGAGAAAGAAATAGAGAGAGAGAAAGAGAGAGAGAAAGAGAGAGAGAGAGAGAGAGAGAGAGAGAGAGAGAGAGAGAGAGAGAGAAAGAGTACCTTGCGCGCCGTCAGCGCATACCACGGGTATCCAAAGAGAGTTTGCCACTCCATTGTACCATGTACTGAGTTTTTAATTAAGGAGCTGGTCGGAAATTCCTCGAGATCTTATGCCACAGCCCACTCTTTTCCTCTCTTTTCCTCATTCTTTTTCTCGCACATTGGTTTCATACCAGTACACTGTTCTTTCGTATGGAAACGGTTATACACACGTGAATATACGAGGCGAACACACGAAAGTATCGCGACTACGTGTACACAAGCGATACCCTCTTTTGATGTCAGAGAATTCGTATATATATTTTATACATGTAAATGGGACATTTTTTTTGTATACTCGGTCGATCTTACGTAAGAGACGGAAATGCGAAAAATTCAAATACGACGGAAAAATCAGCGTCAACGAGCTGTATAGGAACGTGTATATTTATTTATAGGAAAGGAGAGTTAGTCTCGTTGCTGCCGTCCGAGGAGACCGGGATGCGGTCTTCGCGGCATCCAAAGTACTCAAAGACCAAAGTTTTCGTATTCTTCTCATTAGTGAGAAGAGGCGGACGACGACGAGAGGAGTTGGAAGAAGGCAAGGAAACATAAAAAGATAGAGAGTCAAAGCGGGTGGGTTTCGGAGGGAGGGAAGGCAGGGTGTAGAAAAAGAGATGGACCATCTCGAGCAAGTAGCGAGAACGATACGTCGCTGTTCCCGTTGGTGCTCCTCTTCCAACTGTATGTATAGCACGCGCGTGTCTAACCCCTTTTCTCGCCCCTTACCGACTTTACTGCGCACCCCCCCGGTTGGCAGCCTCTTTCTCTCTCTCACCGTCCCTCTCCATTTTCCTTCCTGCACAGATTCCTCTCTCTCTCTCTCTCTCTCTCTCTCTCTATCTCTGTTCCCTTCGAGCCCTAGAGTCTCTTTCCAAAACTCACGAATCAACGAATCCATCTACCCTCACCGACCACCTCCTCCGGGCCCTTATCCACCAGCTTTACCCTTCTCTCTCTCTCTCTCTCTCTCTCTCTCTTCTCAAAGCTTTTGTCTCAAAGGGACTCCCGTATACTTTGCTCATTTCGCCACGAATACCCCCGCTTTTCCCTCGAAGAGCCTCCGGAGAACGAAACAACGAGTAAAGTCGCGATGAGGAAAGGAGTTTACTCGTAAAAGAGATAAATTTGTGTAGACTCATTAGGCATTTAACGCATAATCTTTAAAATATTTTTGATTCTTTTTTCCCGATATTTTTATCTTTTATCTTTTTTAGTTCTGCTGAAGCAGAACTAAAGAATGTAGGCGTAAATAGGAATGACGTATAAATGACAAATGATTACAAAGGCCGAAACTTCTTCAAATTTTCTGTATTTATTTTTTGACGAGAGAAACTTCGTAACAATACGCTGGTAATTAAAAATAAAAATAAAAACGAATTCTAATTTCCTCGAAGCTCTCGCTTTCTCCTTGCTACATACGTGTCAATGGCTCTCCAGGAACACGGAATTGAGTCGACTTAACGAGCGAGAAAGAGGAGAGAGAGAGACAAGTAAAACGTAGGTAATATGGATATGGAATACCAAAGCGAAAGGAAGAATGAAGGAAAGAACGAAAGAAGTCGTGGTAACGGGACCGAGTATGGCACACATGGACCTAGAGAGAAAGAGAGAGAGAGAGGGAGAGACAAAGAAAGAGAGAAACAGAGAGGAGGGGGCTGCCAAGCGAGCTTCCGAGGCGGGGGAGAGATTACGACAAGCGACAGCATAATAATTATATACAGGGCCTCTTCCACTTACTGCGTCCTTCCGTCTCGTCTCGTAAGGGAAGCTCACATACTTGCGCTCAACCGCTGAGAGAGAGAGAGAGAGGGAGCGAGAGAGAGAGAGAAAGAATCATACCTATAAACTCAGGGTGCGCTCTAAGTACGTACGCGTCTACCAGATGGAGTCAGGAGAGTTACATAACTTTAAATCAGGGCATATGGTTCAGGTCGCTACGATAGATCAGACCCTAATTACTGTAAAAACTTTCAAGCACCGTACATTTACTTATTTTGATAACGATATGAGAAATGAAATATTAATTTATCCTTAAGTTTTTGTTTAGGTCGATTTCTCGAACCACTTTTGCCGCTACTTAAATGATTTAATAAACCAGCTTTAGATCAGCATGATCGTTCCCTAATTTATCCATCTACAATAATACATTTTTATGAACCCTCGTAGACAAGGGTATGTATTACATAGGAAAATATTTCGGTGGTCCATATGCTCCCATTTCTCCTCTCTTATACGCACAATAGAAGATCGTTATACGATAGTACGGCACGGACTCAGTTGCGTGTGAATCCGTGAACACACGTGAAGATGTATTACCCACAATTGCCATGGTACAGGTATGTCGTTCTTTTGGAAACAAGTACACGTAGGGAGAGCAAAATGAGAAAAAGGATGAGGAGAGTCACTAATATACGTCTATACGCGAAGTACATGAAAGGGAGCTTGCAGGAAGAAACAGAACATATATAGACATATATATCTATACATATGTGCATACGAGTCTCTCTCTCTCTCTCTCTCTCTCGTTCTCTCGTTCTCTCTGTTCTACCTACGTCAAGGCTCGAATTTTCTCGACTAACCGCCACCACCATTCTCCGGCCAGGGTTACAGCCGGTATAGCGGCTTGAGCAAGCGCATGCAGTGCGGCAGATAAAGAGGGAGAAAAGACTGAGGCTGAGGCAGGCAAGCAACCAGCAGAGTTAATTCCTCACAATAAGAGAAAACTCAGGTTCCACCCCCGCTTGCGTTATATATGCACCATATACGTGTGCTCCGCTGGCTGCTTCTCTGTCCCTCGCGGAGACGGAGTATGAAGAAAATGGGTGGGGAAGAGAATGTGAGCTTTTTATTTTTTATTTTCGTACGTGGCTACACTTTGATAGCAGCTATATAACGTTAGTGGCCGTTATATAGCATATATATGTCTAAAGAAAAAGAGGGAGAGAGTATATTCACATACAATTGTCCTCGTATTCGCACACGTGGCTCGTGTGTATCCATGAAACTTCCATACATGCACGAACGCATGATGACGTTCTCGCGATATTTTAGCTCAGCTTCTATTTCTTCTTCGCTCTCGTTGCTTTTTTCACCAGTAAATGGTCCTTGCAGGATGGATTCCACCGCCTTCGGCACACAAGGCAGATGCTCTCGGCTATGCCAGGAGATCATTTGGAAATGGACAACATTTTTTACCTTACGAGCTATCTCAAAAGCGTAGTTGCATATACAGTCGTGCGTCAAGAATGTAGAGTCACCACCCCTTTGCCTTCAAATCCCGATGTACAGTACCCTCTTGTGCCACCGACCGAGTACACACAATCTTTCTAGATTAAAAAATCTTCATTGCCGAGACGCTAATATGTCGAGTAGAGAGAGAGCAACCGAGAGAGAGAGAGAGAGAGAGGAAGTGGGCGAGAGAGGAAGGTGGGTGGTGGGAGGAAGGTGGATGAAAAGGAGAGAACACACACCCCTGAGAGAACAGCTCAGAGTCTCGCGTGCGTGAAGAAGATTGCCTCTCACCGTACAGGAATCCCTTCTCTCACCACTTCCTATTTTTCATCCCCCCGTCAGCCTTCCCACGTTTAACCAAGATTTGGCAATTTATAGAGCATTTAATTGGAATCTGTCTTACATCTTCACACCCTTCTGCCTTGTTTTCCGCTTATTTCTCGTTCACGTTACGAAGAATCGATACAACGTAACATAATTTGCCAACGTATAATTCACTGTACGTGACAGACACGTTATGGCAAAATAGTGTCTGGTATTGCTTTCTTTTTCCGTTTATTTTTTTATTTTTTTTTATTAAGGCGGTAATGGGGCTTATGTCGTGTCCGTGCGTGTCACTAGAGTGAGAAATACAGCGAGACACGAAGGTCCCGAAAGAATAGGTCGAAGAAAAGGGGGTGCACGGGAGGTGGGGTGGGTGCGAGAGTAAGAGACTCCCACTAATGACCGGTCACGTGTGCGACGCTGGATAGATAAGGGGTTGGAAAAGGAAGTTTGTGTTTAGAAAATTACCTCGTCATTACCGGTCGCCCGACACTCATCGAGAACGCGGGGGGTGGATTTGTGTGTATGTGTGAGCATATACTTGTGTCTGTTCTCCTCGAGGTGAGGTAATATATATATATATGTGCACAATAAAGTAGAACGCGAGAGTGAGAGAGCTAGATGGGCGACACGTACAAAGGTAGATAATGTGTACGTCCACGAAATGATCAAAGCTCGCGATAAGAGCGCGACGAAGAAATTACGACGGGTCGAAAAGACGTCATGCGCGAAAGACACGAGAAATGCCCGGAGCACCCCTGTGGCGCACCTGCCTACTCCCGGTTCGTGAATTATCAGCTCGTCTCTCGCACACCCATGGAGCCTCGTCGTTTCGCGGTCGGCTGAAAAAAGGCTGAATTCACGCGTTCAATTTCCGGATGTGTGTGTCTGTGTATATGTGTGTTTGTAGTTGTGTGTCTCTCTCACCGCATAAATTATTCAATGAATAGCTCGTCGTACATACGAAATTATTTATACGATAACTACCTTCGCGTGCATTTCTTAGAGAGACGGCGATGACGACGATGATCAACGGTAAATATATATCATACACCCACAACTGTATATTTATATATATATATGGATGCAGGGCTATATAGATATATCTTAAGATCATAATGTAGTAACATTGTATCATAGATCAAACGATTTACAATAAACATGCATATGCAGTATTTTTATGAATATTTTATTACCGACAATGCCGTTATATATTTCTCATTCTTCTCTTATTTTTGTTCTTATTTTTGCCGACATTAAAAAAAGGAGAGAAAAAGAACAAGATGAAGAGGGAGAGAGAGAGAGAAAGAGAGAAAAAGGACATTGGAGACATGATTTTTCATGTCTTGGAAGCGATATTGGGGGCCCGGAGGGGGGCTGGGGGGAAGGGTTGTCGCTGGTAGACGACTCCGTGCTTCAGCAATGGAGGCGAAAAGGTATAAACGAGCGAACGAGAGATTGCGAGAGGGTGGGTGGAGAGGTGAGGAGAGACATAGAGCAAAAGAGTTTCGTGCCGCGCTCGCGCTACCGGAGCCAACCCATGTCGTGTACGTCCGTTGTCCATTATACGACATAAAATTCCTTCCATCCGAGAAGATAGGATCTAGGCAGAGCCGCAGCTCTGAGTCGCGTGTCCCACCGTGGGATCTGATAGCGTCAACCTAAAACCCTTCCCCCTTGCTTGCTCGCGACACTTCTATCTCACTTTTCCAAGCTCCGCCGTCCCTCACTCCCTCTCTCGCTTTCTCGCCCGTCTACCTCCTTTCACCCTGTCGCACCTTCCATTTCCTGGCATCAACCGCGGTAACCATCCTCTACTAGCGACCCCAATTCCGAGCTCATACAGAAAAGGAGAAGAAGTGTGTTCCTCTCCGCCCTCTTATGGCACGAAACCTGTCGATGATAACGAGAAAGTGCCAATCTTCGACAAATTTCGTCGTAATATAACATTCTTCTAAAGCGTTCCTCGATTTTCTTATGTTTTCGTCGCTAAAAGAATCAATATTTAAGCTTTGAAAAAGATCGTTAATCATGATTTTAACAAAAATTGATCAATAAGAATATCCATAACTTTCAGCCCGATGTTTTCTCGCTGCTAGCGCGATACAAAAAAAAACGCTGATCGATTATCATCGATCTCGCATGTAAGGTACCGCGGTATTGAAGCGTTCGAGGGTGTTTTTTTCGACCCCTTAGCAACGGACGGATAATACAATTGCCGTACGTGCATCGAGCTTGGACCTCTTGAACTTGAAACTTCGTGCGCGTTCATATTTGATAACGTCGAGACTCGCGCGCATGCAGCCGAAGACTGGTCTTGGGTTATACTTGTTGAAGCATATTGTCCTCGTCGTCGTCGTCGTGGCGGGAGCAATTTTCTCGTTGCTCGTATCGAATTTCTCCGTTTATTGTAAAAACCGGAAAAATGTGCGTGTTTCTTGTCCCTCGTTTTCCTGCCATAGGTGTCCTCACGAAACACAGAGAGAGAGAGAGAGAGAGAGAGGGAGGGGGGGGGGGACGATAGAAAAAAGAAACAAGGGAGCGAAAGAGAGAATTACAGAAGACGATAAAAAGAGTATACGAAGCGCACGTGGTGCAGCAAGTACGGGGAAAAGTTTTTACTTGCGTTCTGGTGACGAGTATGTCATATATATATATATATATATATATATACATATATATATAATATTCATATCGTATATATCAAACTGTTGTATATGCATCAGTAGTGGGGAGAGAACCGACGACGCGAGGACTGAGTGATCGCGATCGCATATGCGAGCGAGCGAACGAAACTAACGCAGGGCTTGTGCTCGGAGCTCGATATTTAATATTGGAAACTCGATGCCACAGAGTAGCGACGAACGGTTCACGCGACAAAAGCTCTACTTCGTCGTAGACAACCCTACCAGTAGAGGCATCGGGAGAGAGGGAGGGGGCGGGCCGAGACACGAGATATATAGAAATAATAGAGTAACAATGGAGCAGAAGAAGTGAGAGAGAGAAACGTTACGTCCACGAGTAAAAAAAAAGTGGTTCTGGAATCGACAACGTTCTGATGGCGAGTGTCTATCCTGGCAACGATGGAGACCGAGGGGGCAACCAACACGTAGCAGCGGACACTTATATCGGTATACGGCCGGTATTACAAATACACGGGGGAGACATACGTGTACGACAGCGTAGAATAATGTAGCGAGGCATTTCCGCATAGGAAGCCGTGCATTAGGCTATCAGATCAAGCACGCTCGACTCCGAACCCGACTGTGGTATGGAGGAAACGAGGAGGGAAAAGCCCGGTAAACCCTTACGTGATTAGTCGTGGGGTGCTCGCACGGGCCAGGCGTAAGAGCACGGGAGTAGGGAGAGGGTTGCTCGTTTCTCCAACACGTATGTCGGAAGGAAGGAAGGAACTTAATGCGTTATATTGCCCGGTAATGTAGTATGCACGACCGCGCGTTACTCAGAAGTGCTTTTGCTATCGTTTGCTCTCGTACCCCCCTCCGTCCTTCGATCCTTCCCTTTTTAAGGGTCTTTTTTTGTGCCGATCGTATTTTCTATCTTCTGTATTTGAATTAATAACTCGTCAAATTTATTGCATTAAATATCATCGTGTTATTCATTTATTAGATGTTTTGACGTCGCGTATCATGACTTACATTAATGTGCTCGCGATTAAATTTGTTTTCCGGTATTTTACTCAAAATTAAAGACTCTCATCAACCATGTGCTGGCAGAAAAATAAATGGAAATTTGTGCTGCAAGATAAAAATGGGGTGGGCTGGGGAGGGGGGGCAGAGGAAGACATCAAGAAGAAGGGTTGATGCGTATACATATACTATAACCGAGGGTTGCACTCTCTCAGCGAAAATGAAAAAAGGGGTGAGCCCGAGCGAAGACGCGTTACCCCGAGGCGGACACGACGACGAACTTGCGATGAAATCATATCCTCGGTATAATTAGCTTTGTGTTAAGTTCATGAAGTTGCAATTTTTTCATTCGCCTCTGGGCGAAATAATCAAATTGACTTGAAATATCCGTATCGAGATTGTCTACATCGACTTGACCGCATTTCGGGATTTTCTTCAATCGTTAAGAAAGAAAAAATAATAATAATACGAAAGAAAATCGCAAATAAGGCCGAATTACATTCTGATCGTTAATGTTGCCAGGCGCTCGAGTCTTTATTCGAGATTCGTGTTTTCTCGCACAAAATGATAAGAAACGGGAAAAGAGGCGTTCGCGATGATAACGAGCCGGCATAGGAGTAAAAGAGAGAGAGATATTTACACGCACGTATGTACGTCTACATATATATATATATATGTATATGTATGCGTGTATATATAACTACACAAAAGGAGGAGGTCGAGGCCAAGCGGGCTCACGCCCGTTCGCTGGACTTGGTTCGACTCTTCGTGTATCTGCGATCTCTTGGCTCGTACTCAGCCTAATTATAATCAGGCTAATGCCCAGAGAGAGCGAGAGAGAGAGAGATAAAAAGAAAGAGTGTGCGGCCGGCGTATGGCAGGCAAAGAGTGGAATATAGCCCACCAATCCCTCGTATCACCTGTTTGACTCGCGAACTGGCCTATAATACACAACGTGGTCGCCCGAGAATCGCGGTTTTCTGACGTTCCTTATATCAAGCGCGATGGGCATAAGCAACAGCAGCCGAGGAATCGGCACAAGCCGTGTGCCAGTCTTGCTGTATAACTCGTGCCCGAGTGGTAATTAAGATTCGGACACACCCACCGTGACTCTCTCGTCTCTTGGGTTCTGACCGGGACAAACCTCTTTCCCACCACGAGATATAACCCTCGCGTTTTTACGTGTTACGTACCGTATGTACGTCCTAGACTTGAAATGGGAGTGGTCGATCCTCGAGAAATAGACCTTTCTTTCGTTTTCGTACCATTTGACGTATTTGAAATAAAATTCACGTGTATACACAGGTATGCCGGGATAATCGAGTGATACATCTATATAGAGCGTGTATAGCTTCGATTTTCCTGATGTTATTCCAAATGGTCAAGCCCCAAATTGGCAAAAGAAAACCGGAAAAAGAGGACTTGTATAAGAACGCTGACCATTCGTGTTTAAGGGTGTGACAGAATTTCGTATGGAATACGGAGAAATTTCACGTAATAAGGGTAAATTCGTAATTGCATTGACGATCGGTAATTTTTTAAACGAACACTTATTGAAACTTTACGACGTTATTATTGATGTCATAAATAACTAGTCGTTTATTTATAATATAATTACGTCATTTTATAATTATAATTATCATCGTGTAACTTGACTCACCGAAAGTTGGAGAACCACTTGACCAGCTGCGCCGTGTTGTTCTTGTTGAATTTAATGTCGGGAAAGTACATCTTGAGTACGGACGAGGACGGATACCTCACCCAGAAGAACATCAGCTTGGCTTTCCTCAGATGCATGGGCGACAACGTCGCCGAGTTCACTGTGGTTAAGGTAATATTGGTAAAGTGGAAAAAAAATGTTTCATTTTTTCAGAGCATGAAAACGAAGTGTGACGGAGTATGATGACGAATTTGGCGAGAGATTCGAGCAGAGGTACGTCTTTATGGATAGCTACGACCGTCGCAATGTTTTATTCCGTTCCGCCTCAGCACTCGGATATCTCAAACTTAATCGTGTATTCCTTCGTATAAAATTGGATTAGAAATCGTACAAGCTGTGGCACACCCGTCGAGGGTTAGAATGAGTCTATATGCAGACTCGGAGAACGAGGCTGAGAACGGGATAGATATATATAGTGGGGTTCTAACGTTCGCTCAGGTTGACCTACGATTGGCCGCATCCTCAGCTGAAGCCTTACCGACTCCTTACCGGTAATAGGATCTCCCTCTGTGGTTTCATCGCATTCTTATTCGGTTAATCCGATGTGTTCGATACCCTCCCCCCGGCCCCTTTCCTCTCTCTCTTCGTGGCCTTACCCAAACTTTGACAAGTTCGCGGCACCCCGAGCGATCCTGCAAGAACCCGCCCCCGTATGCGGCTTCGCCCGAATCAATGTACAATATACTCGTGTCGGTACTCCCATCCCTAAGGATTTACGAAACTCCGAGTTTCCAATAGATTCTCTGGTACGTATCGAGAGCCAAGAGTTCTCGATGGCTGGGATAGTATGGAAAAACTCTTGAGGGAGACAATATTTGGGATATTATCGGCATGGGGACGTCCACTGCATCGGCACAACAGCTTCACAGGTGACGGTTACGGGCAAAGGGTACAAATGGGGGAGGAAAAGGGACGGATAGACGACGGAGGTTCGGCTATACCACCTATATTTACCGCACTCGACCTACCCCACCGCTGCCGGTGAGAGAATCATCGAGGGAGAGAGAGAGAGATAGCGCGCGAGCCGAAGAGACAGAGAGAGCGAGAGAGAGAGAGAGAGAGAGAGAGAGAGAGAGAAATCGAGGATGGAGGGAAAAAACGGCGGCATTGATTTTACATCAAAGGCCGAACTAAAAAGGCGGCAAAGAACGTCGTGCACCGATCGAACGCCCACGATGCAGTTCCGCTGCACCGTGTGCCCTCATACACGACCTGACGTTACCTCCCTTCTCTCTTCCTCTCGCCCATTCGCTCTTGCCGTTGCTCTCTTTAACTCCATGCCTCACACTGCTCGCTCCTATGTATCTTCTTGCTTGCTCTATCCGACTTTGCTGTTCGGCCAAGCTGTGCAATCCAGGTTCCCGTACAATCTACCCGACGACAATGCACCCCACTCTCGCCCTTTCCTCGCCCAATGCACCGTACCCACATTTACAATTACTTTTCGGTAACATTGATCCGATGGTCGTGTCACGTTGTTCAACGGTCAATGAAGAAGTCTAAGGATAAACGCGCGAGCAAGTAGGAAAGGGGTGGGAGAGGAAGAGGAGGGAGGAACTTTAGCTGTGCTACTTCACTTGTTCTTTACCCGAGACTAGATCCGGGAAATTGCGGGACAGATTATTGGTTTGGCTCGAAGTTGCGAGGCAGAAAGTGACCAGTCGCCCAAGCTTCGGGTCAAAGAACTTTCGCGGGCTTCTCTCTCTCTTTCACGCTTTCTCTTCCTCCCTCTTTCTCTCTCGGTGCTTAGTTCTCGGACAAACTCAGTTCGTAGATGCAACAGCCAACATTAGCCTAACTCCCGTGGCGAACTAATCTAACACTGGTCCCGGGCTATATAACGTCGTAACTCAGCTTCTCCGACTTTACCCGCAATTCTCCATCCTTCTCGACCGGTATATCTCTTTCTACAGCCTCTCCGAGAGTTTCTCCTCGGCCAAAAATTTACCGTACAAAGTTTCTTCCGTACACTCGCGCTCGACTTCAGCCTCTCTTCGTTTCCGTGGCATTCTACATTTTCCTCATCCCCCCCTCTATAGCCCAATGTAACATTGTCTTTTTTGTTTGCCCAACGGACCAATCTCAACGTTTGTCTCATCTTCCGCGGCCTCGTTATTTTTTGCTGCCTCTTTTCCCCCACCCCTCTACGTTACCAAGACTAGCACCCAAAAATGTCAGATATAGTCCGGAAACTTCCGGATCTCGAATGTACCCAACGACTCTCAAAATTTTCTCTTCGTCTTATAAACAATATTTTCATCACACAAAAACTCGAAGACAAAGTGAACCAGCATTAGTAAAGGATATTGTAGGCGTGATATCGTCGTAGCTGATGTCACCAGAGTTGCAGTCACTACCTCTGTCGTTGCTGTCCATCCTGAGGTGTCCGTAGTCGGGGCTGCCGTGTTGTGCGACCGCGAGTAATGCCGGATGAAGCATCGAGGGCGGATGGGGTAGTGGCGGCGAGTCACGCATTTCGACGCCTCCACCGGGCGGACTGGCTGGCAAGTGGTGTGGTCCCGGCGGTGGTACTTGACCCGGATGACCCCCGTGAGCATTAAAGAAGGGCGAGTACGGCGAAAAGACCTGACTCTCGTGAAGGCTGGGATTCGGTATCGCCACACTCGTTGGCAATGAGACCGGTAGCATTGGAGGTGGTGCATGGTACGGTCTCGGTGGTGGTGGCGGACTGTCGTTACCGCCCTGTGAACCATTGCCCTCTTGCGCCAAGATTCTCGAGACAGTTCTGGGTGTAATCCTCGTGTCGGTAACCTGACGTTAAAACCGTTCGGTTACCGCGAGGATCGTAGGATTTTTGGGGGATATTTTGTATGTGTACATGTGTGTGTGTGTGTGTGTGCATTTTAATTTGCATTGTTCTATATTTTTTCATTGTACGGTTTGATCGAATTAAAGGAAACTTACCTTATGCCGCCTCTTTTTCGGTGTTATCACGAGCGACAGAGCCTCATTTTGTTCGGCGTCTCTCGCTTCCCTATCGTCCGCCCTGAGAGCGCAGTAATCCCGTTGCTGCTGCTGTTCCCGTTGCTGATGTTCTCGCTGTTGCGCCTGTTGGTGTTGCTGCTGTTGTTGCGCTTGCATCGAGGCCATACCGTATATCGTCGGTGGTTTGGGTGTTTGGAACATGCTCACGCTCGACCTCGCGTGCGGGGGTAGTTGATTTATTTGATTGAGATTATTTTCCGTTGGGCCAGACAGTGGGCCATGTGGTCCACCCATGGTACCTATTTGCGGGAAACCCGCGGTTTGAGCCGGGGGCCCACCGTTGAGGGGCCCCCGTTGCCCGTTTGGGCCACCGGTAGGTTGTGGTGCTCCCCTATCTACGACTTTCGTTCTTGGTGATTTTCTCTCGAGCAATTGACTCGCGAGTATAAGATCCTTATTGAACTGGTCTGAAGCAGCCTGTGCAACGTCACCACTCTGTTTGCTGAGAAACCTCCGTGGCTGAACGTACCTCGACACTACACCGTCGATCAGATTGGCCAACGACGTCGTGATTTCCGACTTGAGGATGTCCGCGAAACCCTCGAGATCGGCTCCCGTTATGTGCGTACCGGAAGATCCCGTTGGTGCACCAGCAGCGGCGCTCCTAAACACGCTCAACCTCTCCTGGAAGTCCTTGTGTGGATGCGCCATACCGCTGGGTGGCATGACAGGGGTTTGCGGCGTGGGTGGTCCAGCGTTTATCTGACTCGATGGCTGACTGGGTGGTTGGGGAGATTGTTGACGCTGCTGAAGCTGTTGCGCGGCTGCCTGTTGCGCCTGTTGTTGTTGTTGTTTTTGTTGCTGCTGCGCAGCCGCCTGTTGCTGCTGCTGTTGTTGTTGCTGCTGCTGTTGCTGCTGCTGCTGCTGCTGCTGCGCCTGCTGTTGTTGCTGTTGCTGCTGTTGCGCAGCCGCAGCCTGTTGTTGTCTAACCGCCGCCTCCTGGTGCTGCTTCATGCGTTCGGCGTGTGCTTGCTCAAGATAAAGCTTCTGTCCCATTTGGTACATCGCCGCAGCCGCCGCATGGGGATGATCGGGTGGCAGTGCTGGGAGGCCGTTATACGGTGGTGGATGAGGTCTTGGTGGTCGGGGTGGTGGTTGAGGATGAGGATGATGCTGAGGACTCGCTGGAGAGTCACTGCTGTCGATGCTCTCAGGCAATATCCACCCCCGAGTCGTCAGCTCGTCATACTTTTGTCTCATCGCTGCGAGTTCACCCTTCAGCGATTTCAATTGACTTTGGAGGGTATCCTTCTGTTCGCGTTTCCGTCTTATCGTCGCCGGATCATCTTCTTCCTCGCTCTCTTCCTCGTCGTCCAGCGTGATGTCACTGACACCATGCTGAAGCACGTGATGCGACGTTTGTTGCTGAGGGTGATAGAGCTTTCGCTTTTTGCAACCATTTACCGCACCGGGATTGCAGGCAGGACTACTGACGCTGCGCATCGTGCTCACGATGTTTTCCACCCGGGCACGTTTGACGTCCGAGGTGGGCGAAGTCGTCTCGGCCTTTGGCAGAATCGGACAGGGCGAATGACTCGGACTTCTCTTGATGTTCATCGAATCCTCCAGTTCTTCCTTGACGGAAACCGAGCCGGAGCGCGGCGCGGTCGGGCTCGGTGGTAAACTTTGTTCGCAATCCGAGCCATCGAGATTCGCACCTGGCTCCATGCCGGCTTCCGCGAAAGCCTCTTCCATCGCGCGCGCAGCTAATGCGGCATCCTCGGCACTGTCCTCCGCGTCACCCGGCATCACCGTGTCACGATCACTGTGATTCGCGTTAACGTTATTCCCATCGACACTCTCCTCCCCTCCACTCTGCACTGTCCCACTTAACGCTCGCGCACTATCACTGTTTTGATGCTGCTGAGGACTCTGCTGCTGGTGCTGCTGCGACTTGAGCAATTCCGTCGTCGTATTATTGTTATTGTTGTTATTGTTGTTACTGTGTATACTGTTATTGTTGTTCGGTTGTTCCTGACCCGAGAGCGCGGACATCTTCCTTCCTTGAAGTATGTCGCGCAGCATGTGTTGGGTAAGTTCGGCAGCGGTAGCCGGGTCGTCGCAATTAATAACCGCTCCCGGCTGTAGATTCGCGGCCTGTTCCATGCCCGCTCCTGTCATTCCTTGGCTACCTTCGGGCGGTGAGCCTCCAGCGTCACTCGCCTGCTTGACCTGTCGTCCGAGAAGCTCGTTTAGCATCTTGGCAGGGCCAAAGCCCGAAGCCCCGAAAAAACCGAATGCCGCGTGCGCGGAATGCTGAGTCGTTGACCCCGTCGTTGCTCCGAGGTGACCTTGAGTCCCACCAGCTGCGCCAGACTGTTGCTGGCGCTGTTGCTGATGCTGGGACTGTTGTTGTGGTTGTTGTTGTTGTTGCTGTTGTTGTTGCTGCTGCTGCGGCGAGGTCTGATGACTTGGCGGTGGACCGGAGCCACTGAATATAGCGCCGTACAGACCGCCACCGAGAAAGGATGGCCGGGAGCTAAAGTTCGGTATGCTCGAGTAGCTGTTGCGTGGCTCGCCGGCGTCCACGCGCTGTCTGGTGCGCTTCTGCTTCTTCAGGAGTTGCTGTTGCTTGCTATCCGTGGTTGCTCCGTAGAGGGCGAAACAGTCGGTCTCCTCCTCCGATGACATCATCGGCCGTCTGGTTGGTCGGCCCCCCGAAGGCCTCCGCGTCCTCTCCCCGCCAGGGCTCCTTGTCACCCCTCCCCTTCGCGCTCGAATAGCTTGCCTCGTGGCTCTGCTTGTTCTCGTCGTCGTGCTTCTCTCGTGTGTTTCTCTCCCTTGGAAAGCCCGACGACTCGGCTACCCTACCCCTGACCCACCAGCAATTCGCCTTCTAGCAGCAGCGGCTCGCTCTTTCTCTTTCGCTCGCTCTCACTCTCTCCTTCTCTCTCTCTCTCTCTTTCCCGCACACGCTCCTTCGCCCTACCGTCCCCTCTTCTCGCTCCCGCACGGCCGATCCCCACTTCTACGACGCTGCGCCTCCTCCGCCGCTACGTCGTCTACTCTCTGACTCCTACTTCTCTTTCTCGGCGCTTCACCCTCCCCCACCCTCCTCCGCGCGCGCTCGGGCGCGCGCGCGCCTGTAGCCTTCTCCTTGGCAGCCGCTGCCGCTGCCGCTGCTGCTTTCGACTACGACGAACCTTAAGCCACCGAGACCGTCACCAGTAGCCGACACAATCACCGCCGATGATGCTCTCCCTTCGCTGTCTTTCGGACTTCCCGAAGAAGCCGCCACCGCCACCCCGACCGTCTCGATCTCGCCGCTGCACGCACTACGTACCCCCCTCTCCTACCTCTTTTTACGCGTTCTCTTTGTTCTATTCTTCCGAATTATCGTCGTCTTCAACCTCGTTAAATCCGGCTTCCTTCTCTTCTTCTTCTTCTTCTTCTTCTTCTTTTTCTTACCACGCCTTATCGTTAGCCCGCTTATCTCCACTGATCCCTTTTGCCTCGTCGTTGAAACAGTTTTTGCTTCCCGCGCTTTGGTTTTCTCGCTGTCGCTACAGCAATTTTTTTGTTTCTCTTATTCTTCCTCCCTCGCTTCTTCCTCTACTACTGCTTCTCCTACTTCTTATGAGTCGTCTCTCACCGCCTTCTTTCTCCTCCTCTTTCTCGTCTAATTTATTCGTCACTATTCTTTGGCCCACTCTTTCCGCCGTGGATACGACGCCAAGATCTTTAGATCTTGCTGCAGATGCTCCGTCTTGGCGGTGATTCGATGTCGGTAGTACGTACTCGAGTCCCGTTTACGATTCTTCAAAGGAATTGGATCGTTGTCGGGGCCTGTTCTTGATGCTGCCGAACTACCTGAGTTCCTGCTCTCTGACCCGGGGACGTTCCTGCCACGACGGCCGCTTCTCCAGCTCTTGGTGCACTGCTCTCGACGATGCTGCTGCTGACTTTTTATTTTGCTCCCGTTTCTTATCGTGAGTGAGCTTGCCGGAGCTCGCGCTGGCGGTCTTCTCGTGCCCCCGCCTGGGAGCTGCATCCTTCGAGCTCGCCAAAGGGCTCGTTGCCCCTCGCCACCTCGTATCGATTTCCGTTTCGTCGAGTCTATCCGTCTGTAATTAAACAATAACAAATATATGCTTTAATTGATAATCGATAATTTTTCAAACTTGGATACATTTTTCATAAAGAATCTATTTTGGTACATATGAAAGAAGCATCGAAAATGAGAAAATTATCAAAATACCGAGCTTGGTATGTTATCTCAAATTCTGCGTGCCAGCTGACTTTTTCCATTCTACGATACGCGCAGTCCTCTCGCTCTCTCTCTCTCTCTCTCTCTCTCTCTCTCCCTATCTCTGTGTTCGCGTGTCCCTCTCTCATTCTATTTGTAACTGTTGACGAGCACGTGGAAGTATCAATATTAGATACGCCCACATGAATCCTCCTCCTACATCCATTCATTTGTATGCGTTTATTACAAATCTCGCCAAAGTGATAAAGGTATTAATTATTTTTTCTTCCTCATAGAGAATGCTTTGCTCTTACCAGAAACAAACAAAAATCAACATTTTACTTGAAGTGTATCAATTTTATTCTAAGTTTGCGTTTACTTGCAATTTTTCTAAAAAAAGAAACTAATAATGAATAAAATGAAATATTGTTATGATGTACGTGCCTAGTAAAAAAAAACAGATTGTACAATCTATTGGGAAATTCCGAAGAATTAACGATTATCGAACTGTATAAAACAATGACCGAGTTCGATATGTAACTTTCGTACACAGTTACAAAATGCAATAATCAACGAGATCGCTGACAACGTCTCATAGTAGGTTAACCACTGACCACTCATTCATTCAATCAATCGTTCTCCGTACGATCCAATATAAACGCGCCGTTGTGGCTTCATTATCCCATGGCATTTCACCGAAGGGTTAAGATACTGGACTTGCGTATAGGACAGAATATAAACGTAATACGCTAACGAGGTTCTTAAAATGTGACAGCGAAAATAAGGAAATCAAACGAACACTATTTTGGCGTTAAAAAAACATTATCGCCGATCAGCAACAATGGTGATGTAGTATATTCATTATATATCGTATAACGCAGGCTACACCATTTATGAAACTTACACTGAGTATATTTGATATCATGCAATAAGCGAAGACATATCGGCAGGGATAAGTATACATCATCGTTTGCACGATAGCTGTATTCTTCGTCTATTGCGACCTCGTCAAGTACCCAGTAGGCTCGGCTTGCCGCAAAAACTTATATCGATATTGCCACACCATACTGAGCTATCGAACAGGCTTATGGATATATTTATATGTGCATTCATACTATATATATAGTTTCGCGGTAGATATGATGCACGTACTTATACAAGGTGGGTGGCCCGCCACACGGTGACACATGTGAGCGTCGACAGCGTGTACTACCCATGAGAAGGCGGGGGTCGGGGGTGGCATTCGAGCGTCGTACAGACCATAAGAAAATTACCTCCACTGAATATCTTATTCGCATATGAGCAGTTCCGGCCGAGTCGTATCTTTTCAGTATATAGTTATACAAATGGCGTGGCTACATTTGTCTTATTCTCGACATACGACGTTTCGGCTCATTTTTCTGTTACTTTCTGCTCAGCGTTCTGCTAGAGCACCGAGGGTCGATAATACTCGAAGAAGAAAAAAATAATTGATAGCTTTCCATTGTTCGGAGACAGTCCATTTGTTTATTACCTATCTCGCGTTACATATGGCCTGGCAATAGCAGCGAAAACACTGCGTTTGTCCCTATTATCGCGTATGCTTTGTGTGCAAATACGTCACTCAGACATCTCGAATCAATTTTCATCCATTTCTCGACTTTTCCGTTTCGCTATGGTTCTGCCTCCAGACGAAAGACTCGAGATCTTTTTCAACCCGTATTGCTCGCCTACGCACCCCTCGGATCTCAATCCCGCGAGAGAAGCCGTGTTCGCACCCTTGCAATGGCGGAAAACAACCATTGAACGTTTCAGGGTGCCAACCAAGTTCATCTGTAATTCTATATACGTGTATGTATTTCAGCCAATTCGCATTCTCTTACAGTACCTACCCCTGTAGAACCAGGATGTGTAGCGCGAGTCACGAAGTTGCAACGAAGACCTACACCACCAGTTTTTGTTCTTCGCGTTACGTACGCCCGCGTCTTACACACGTACAACGACATGCACACTCGCTGGTGTACACCTTCGATTACACTGTAGAAGGGACGATGGCTTGAAAAATTTATTGTATACGAGAACTGCATTTTCTCGGGTCGATACGAGCCAAGTATAATGTTATCAGAGGCTCAAGAAGCCACGTAAAATACTGTGTCTATTGTTCGTTCACTCATACCTTCCCGCAATCACTTTGTGCAATAAGGATACGATGAAAATGCTGTTTTTCTACTTTACAATATTCTTTAAAGCATGTTAACTAGAGTATATAATTTTTTTTGATTGATTCTTATATTATATTTACTTATGTAGACACATTGGAGATATAAGCGCGCGAGCAAAGCAACAGCTGAGCAGTTTTCTAAGCACCTGTTCTCGATAAGATTCTCCTCACTCGAGGTTGACGACCGATGTTTTTTTTTTCGTCCAAAACGATAAAATGCGAAATAAGCATTATTTCTTTTAATTATTTTTCTAATGTTGTGAATAACCTTAGAATGATGAGAGTGGCAAGTAACATTTGCAGACGGATCTACATTAAAAAGACGGACAGACAGCCAAATAGAGATAGCGGTGTCGAAAGAAGGGCGAGAGGAAACAGACGAGGGTGCCGTTTGGTCGGTAATAGACATATGGTGTTTGAGGTCGCTTCCCCCTATCGGCGGTGCATTGGTCGTTTGCGATTAGCGCTCGTTCCTCCGCGACGCCGCGTTATACCTGAGAATGGGAAAGTATACAAACTTCGAGGGGGGTGCTCGTACGCCGAGTTCCTTTTCGTGCGTGAGAGATTATGGAGGCTACGCAGGTGGGGTGGGGGGCAGGAGTGGGGAGAGGGCAGGAGGAAAATGACGACAAAAAAAGTAATACGAAAAAAAAGTAACAAAGTGTTTTGTCTGTGGCCTCTGCTCTCACCGGAAATGAGGCCTTTGCTTCGAGAGTCGGAAGTAAACCCGGAAGGGGTAATTACTTGGGACTTCAGGAAGGAAAATGAGGGCGGGGAGAGCGACAGAGAGGTGAAGTTTGTAAACTTGGATGTAGACCATCGTATAACATATATTTATAATATGTATCTAAATATTTTTAGTACATCGCAGAACTGAATTAACGTTTTATTTTATACTTAAATTGCGTGGGTCGAAAAATAAATGCGTTGGTAATGGACATGCATGTCCGTCTATTCGAAAAAATACGCATTGACTTTTTGGCCAACCTGATATATATATATATATATATATATGAATAAGTCAGACCTGTTATATTGTCATATAGAACAGAGATAGGAATCCAAAGCTAAAATAGGAAGGTAAAAGAAGAAAAAGAGGATGTAGATTCGCGTCATCCGGTAGGAAGCTTGGTCGACATCCGGTTAACGAGTGAACCGTGACACACCCGTGGACCCGAAGACTTTCCCGGATTCCCGGTTTCGCGCATACTATTTCTATGTCTTTTATATTCTTTCCGTTCAGGCTGTAGCGTTCATTGCCACTTTATACTTCGTTACCTGCTTTTCGACTGTGGAAGAACTCATGCTCGTATTATAAGTGGTCAATTTCGCATCGCGGAGGGATAAATAAAAATAAAAAAAAGAAGCGAACAATAGTAGTTGCGTATACGTGTTTTTTGTAGTCGAGTACTGGCGCGGCCCCCTGCGGAATCATCGACCGGTACTTCCGGGGAGTGCGTCATGCGATATATATATTCACCGTTTAGGCAGGTGACTATACTTCGTGCTTCGATGTGCGCGTCGTCTGTAACGCCCACGTGCAATTTCTTTTTTCCTTTTATCCGATCCGAATGAGCTATCGAGCAGACGATTACTTTCTTAATGACGTTTCCAATTTTATCGATAATAGAGACAATTTCGAGTCGATAGGGGCGCCTAGAATACGTGATCTAGGAGTCTCGGGCAAGTCGGCGAAGAACCTCGAGGCTCTCGAACCTTGTCACGCTCGACCCCTTTCTCTCTGTGTTTCTCTCTCTCCCTCTCTCTCCCTCTTTCTCTCGTCGAACCGTGTACTATACAGATCGCCGGACATGCCGAGGAGAAAACTTGCATCGTTAACGCGCCGAATTCGCACCGATTTTCAGTTCACCACGCTTCGTCGATCCCATTGTTTCGAACTATTGGTTATACGTAGATCCGATAATCTTTCTCTTCGTCCTTCTCTCTATTATACCACACTGCCCTGTTAGTCGTCAAGGTGGGTAATTAATGAAGTGAATTAAGAGCACCAAGCCCCGAGCCATCTTCGACTCTATAGATATATTTGGCTAGTATGGAAGACCTTGAGGCAACGTTTATCATATATATACCTATCCTATGGATAGAAGTTTGTTCCTTGAATTGACCAAAACAAATATTGAAAAGTTACGAAAATAATTTTTTTTTCACCCGACTATTTATCAGGTTGTGTTATTCATACACTGGTGAATTATTATAAACATTCATTATTAATTCGGTGAAAGAACAATTATGAATTCTCTTTTAACGAAGTCGTTCGTGAACGATGGACAAAAAACGACGATCGTTTTTCGTGTACTCGTTCTTTTCTTCCCTCCCTTCTCGTTCTTCTACTCCACATGCTGACGACGTAGTTGCGACTGGCAGCAGTTTCGAAAGCGTTCAGAGACAGCATGTGCATCGGAATTTTACCCCCTGTAGATGTCATGTGGCTGGTCGTAGGTACATGGACGCGCTTATGTGGAGTAAAGAGGGGAGGGGGGAAGAGGTACTGGTTCGCAGGGGGTTGCATGGGAAACCAGTTGCGAGCAACGGCCCATGTCCATCCGCTACCGACTCGAACGTTTCCCTTCCTCTATCTTTTCTAACATATAAAGTGTACGAGCGGGTGTCTCGCGCCCTCGCTTTTTTACTGACAGATATCCGGTACGAAGCTACAGCACGTCATTGTCCTCTTAGCACATTTTGGTTCGCTGTGAGCAATGAGGGTCGGTTATATAAAGAGTCAAAGTACTTAGAAATATTCAAAAAAGTAAGATAGATGGAGTTTTAATCAAATGTCCCGTTCTGTTCATCGTATAGAAGTCTGAGGGTGGAAGAACGTATAACAATGTTCGAGTGATGTTTTCTCAGCAGCGACGAACGTTACACCCTCGAGTTTACCCACGTTGGAGTATACCTCGATCGATTGGTTTATTCGTGCCACCTAAATGTCATCGTTACTGAATATAACACAAAGAGCGATAATTTAACGCGGCTATTGAACCCGACTTGTTTAAAAATCAAAGAGATTCAGAAATGAACAATTTCGTGTGATATTAATGTCTCGATCGAGATAGCTCGAACCACCCATGGCACGCGTTAACCCGTGTTACAAGTATTCAATGTACACAACGGTGTCAATTGATGTGTTATTAATTGTCGGTTAATCGCGTTAATGCGCCGCCCGCGTCGACGAGTGCACCGTGATAACCTACCCCCCACCGTCCTTTCCATCCCCCCATCCATTATGTGCTCTCTTTCTCTCGGGATTTTATCACTGTTATTTCGCGTACGACATCGTTTCGATTCACTGGCACGCGCCCAGTCCGTTCAATCGCCCACCACAACACCCCACGATCCACTCGTATTATGGTAGAAATATGCATACACGCATAAGCCCCGACGTATACGTTTTATATGTTGCCCGTATTGTGGACATGTTATTATACAACATATACGAGAGAAAAAGGTTTTCGAGTACTTGTCACCCACCCCGGGTGACAGGATTTTCATAATTTACAGTTCGTTCAGTTTTTCCAGGGTTTCGCATTGTACAAACACGTGTACGTTATTTCGGACATACACGAAATCTCGTTGACTTCTGCATGATATTATTGTACCTTCTGATACGATATATTATTTTGATAACACTTCGTGGCTTGGTTAATGGACGAATTAATTCGACACCTCTTTCATGATTATATTACTAATAATCGATTTGAAAAAATATCAATAATTCATGTGAAAAGATATGATTAATTGTTGATATTAATTTTCATTTTTACGCGCGGTCGTATAAGGGTACATTTTGATTCCGATTTGAGATCGTAACGTTGAGAAGAAAGAAAGAAACAAGAAAATTTTTAAAGGTGCCTACATTTTTTCTCAACCCTCATCGGTTGCTATTACTTTTTTTTTGGTCCAGGTTGAACGATCTTTATGAATCTTGACGATCGGCCGGGTGGACGAAGCGAAAGAAAAACGACGGGACGCGAGGGGTAAATTTTAGTATCCCAAAGGGAAGTTTTTACAACGAAAGATGCGAGGCGCCATTTACAACTGGCAAACGGAGAAAATTCCCAAGGTATGCGCTTCTCTCGACGACAAAAATCCACCCCATCGCAAATCTCCGGAGGAGGAAAACTTTCCACGAGACGAGAGACTCGCCCCTCCCCAAGGTTGTTCCCATGACTTCTCACTGTGGGAAATACTAACGTCTGATATTGAAAGGTGCAAAAGAAAAAATCCTACGGCGCCCCTAACGTCCTCGCTGTACGTAGACGGGAAGGAAGTAGGAACAACGGTCCTTGCTCCCAATGGCGCGGGACTACCACGGCTTTCAATGTTTTCAATTTTCTTTATATATCATATATCATATATCGTTGTACAATCGTGAGATTGAAGATATATACATTATTATATTTATTTATATTTTGTATTATATTACTCGTATATATATATATATAGTTAATTATTTTTATGCATTGTTTCGTATTACTTTATTATATTTTTATTTATTAATCATATTTAACCCAAAGTATCCGCCTTAACCCTTTTTATCGGAAATATTTTGAATCTAGTTGTTCAAAGGTTGCTTCAAATATGTTGTTCTAAGATCGATGATTTATTTCCCATTAAATCGCGACATGAAATATCGAATTTCGTGTCTCAAGAAAATATTCTTAAACAGTCCGAGACCCTAGGATTCGACGACATTGCAGGACCGAGTGGGACCCCTTGGTAGCATTCAGGTGGTTACACCGGGTGGCGTTTTCTCCCCCCGACGATTTAAATGTCCAGGTATGCTCAGGGTCTCATCTGTGCCCCTAGCAAACGCCTTTCGAAGTAAGATCCTGGGGTGGGGATAAATCGGTGTAGAAGCGAAGTCGAGAAGAAAACGAGAAAAGAGGGAAAAGAAGAAGCCGGTGCGCGCGGCGCGAGCTCGTTCCATAGAGGGGTCCCCGCAAACTTCTTACCGACTTCTTGCATATCAGCGTCGAGGTTGGCTCGAGTGCAGCGCGCGTGCCAGCTGCCGTCTCAAGGCGTAACCGACGTTTCGGCTTCTAGTTCGCTTATTGTTATACACCACGTTCTTCGTGCCCCAAGGTGAGCTCCCCCTGCTTTTAACGTCTTGGGGGCCCCTTGCTTGCTCCCCGTAAACGTCTTAAGACTCGCACCCTGAAGAGTTCAAGAAAACCAGTTGGCTTGTGTCTGAGTGGTGCAACGGTTTTTATTGTCGCACGAGCCAACGATCGGTCAACGGATAACGCAACCGGCACACATTCGTTCCATACTTTGGCTTTTCATGAATCGTGTAGAAGAACAAGAACAAACAATTCCCCATATTTTACAACTCCACGGTCTCGATTCATCGTAGAACAATTGTTGTTTATTGAAAATTACGTTATCATTGCTGCGATAATATTGGAAATGGTCGTTGAGAACAGACATGTGTCTTTGAGCTGGACAGGAACAGCGGAAAGTATGCAGTTTTATATATATATATCATCGAATATAACTGGAGAATCTCACGAACTGCATGGAAAAACTCTTTTATTGGTTCGAAGCATTCGTGCTCTTCTAGGCAGTTATGTAGATGAAGAGAGTAGCGAGCATATTGGCAAGCGGTAGTATCCTCCAGGATTATGACGTTATTATCGTCGGGTTAGTTAGCCGCGTCTGCGTGTTCTCGTACGTGAAGCGAGCTAGATTCTTCATGGCTACTGGCCAATCTGAAATTCTCTCGAGCAGTGGACTCCCAGACTTTTTGCTACGATATCTCGAGGCTCGTGTACGTATACATAGAAGCAACGAGGCGCCTCTGGGATTACTTAATGATATTCAATTGCCAAAGTTGCAGCATCGCCGGATTGCACTTGTCTCGACTACGAGTTCTCTCTGCTCTGGTCCATGAAGCTTTCTCCATAGGTGAGCCAGGATTCCAAACGATGAAAAAGAAAAAGAGAAAAATCATTCTTCCTCCACCCTCCTTCCCAGGACCCAGTTCTCTGGTCGTTTGCGAGATCGTATCAGGAAGTTTTAATGTCTTTCGCGCGACGAACATTCACTTTGGATCGTTCCGCTTATATTCTCAATGAATAACACGATCTGAAAATAACGCGGACCGCGACATACTTTACAAAAGATGGTTCCAACTCGTACTTTCAATGATCCAGAGATCGTACAACCCCCGAGCTTATCCGCAAGCTGCGCGGTTAATTGCAAATCGGCCTACTTTCTGTCCTTGGGCATGGCAAGAGTGAAGAGTTGTACAAGAGTATAGACGGTAAGATCCGTAGGCAAGCTGTATATACATACATATCTCTCTCTCTCTCTCTCTCTCTCTATATATATATATATATATATATATAATCGAGAAGAACCGCGACGACGACGAAGCCTCGGGACGATGCATTGACGACGCGAGCGGCGAGCGGTGGTCCGATCGTTTGAGCCAATCATGCAGTGATTGAGTGTAATGGACTTGCGTCTTGTCCCCCATGCCAGGGGTTCTCCCGCGAAAGCGAGCACCCTACGTTGTCGAACTCGGCCGCGGCCTTGCCGGAAAGTTAACACTTGGGTTGACCACCAACGTATATATACACTGCCGTAAGTGACTAGGGCACAGGATGAAGGCTGTGTCCGAGTGAGCGAGTTGGCCGGTTGGTATGATAATGAGGAAGGTGACTTCCGACGATCCGTATATCGATATATACTACCTCAACTGATGTACAACCAGTGTCTAGTCATATATATATAGATATAGATAATACTATGCGACATACAAGAGAAGAGAGAGAGAGAGAGAGAGAGAGAGAGAGAGAGAGGGAGAAGGAGGATGAGTCGTGGTCATCGCGCGGTCAGAACGAGAGATGAGTGTAAGTAGATAGATACGAAGTGTGCGTACGCGAATATGTGTCCATATATATTTATCGATGTGTTTGAGACTAGATGAGAGGTACAGAGAAGAGAGGACTCTCGTGCACTGCTTTATAATACGCACGTTGGGACTCCCGGTCATCCAAGAAGCGGACACTCCAATTCCGACACCCCCGCTTTGACGATGGGTCCTCTATAACGTGATTGACGCACGTACCGGAGATCCAGCCAAAGAGAGAGAGAGAGAGAGAGAGAGAGAGTGAGAGAGTGGTAGATGGATATAACGAGAAAAATGAACGGATAAGACAGAGCAATGGTACACGGAGGAGAGAAGCGAAAGAGGAGGATGTCGAACCGAGGAAAGGGAAAGAGGGCCTCGAACGTGCCCGGCACTCGTACCCCGGATAGTAACAGTCATCCAAGAAGCGGACACTCCAATCTCGACACCCTCGCCGATATTGTCCGGTGTTGCTTCGCGTAAGCTTCGAACCTCTCTCTCTCTCTCTCTCTCTCTCTCGCTCACTCTCTTGCGTCTCGGTACCCTGTCGCGGCCCCACCACCCTCTTTCCTTCCGTCGTCGTTGCAGGAACTCAGCGGGAATACGATCGACAAATTGAGTCATTGAACCATTAACGTCGATACCAAGGGGACAAGAGTCATCCGATCGTCGAACTCGAAGCGACCGTAACGTTTTTCCGTCGAAAAAACGAACGGTCGAAATTTGTTACGAAACTGTCACAACTCGGACGAACGAACACGATTGTGGAACGCTGCGTCATTCAATTTTGGCGTTCTTATATCGTCGCCACTATTCCCATGCAGCTTGAGAAAAAACCTTGAAGAACGTGAGACCAGAAATGTACTCGATTGCACATCGAGTATGAGAGAAATGAATCGCGAACGCACAGCACAGGCGCCGAGTCGGTCAATTTTCCCGTGAGGGAGAGCTAAATATACGCGTCATACACAATTCTCTTAACTGGTCTGAATTCGCGGAGATGGCGAGAGAGATCCGAGAGAAGATGAACGGAGAGGAGTGCGAAACTTTCGACGAGAACGAGACGAGAGAACGGGAACGGGAGTTGCGATGCTGCGGAGAAAAAATATTTATATGTGTGAACCTAATACCGTAATATAACGACAATTTGCATGAGAAACGAAAGTGGAGTATAAACGTATGTCCTCGGCTCGTCAAAAAATTTATACATATATCCATAAATGTCTATATATATATTTATGTCTCCCTCTCTCTCTCTCTCTCTCTCTCTCTCTCATTATATACATATAAATATGTATATATTTCGTGATGTATATAATGTGTACTCTTGTAGTTGAATGGTGTAGGCACGATGTCTCTGTAGTGTGACTATACGTGACGCGGAGCAGCACCCGGGCCCGGTTCCCAAGTGTCGGATGAGCCTCGATGCGGTTAATCCAATTGAGTCAATTTGGGTTAACTTGAAGTCGTCTAAACAGCTCGTTTAGACGACCTATGATGCATGGGTAACGCACCGGTATCCGGTCCTCTTCCTTCCTATTTTAATACGGGATCTCTCGCCTCTGCTCCGCGTTTCACGACGTATGTACATAAACGCTATATGTGTATATACAGAGAGAAGCATATCGGGCTTTGTGGAAGCCCGAGTCGCTCGAGTTCTCAGGACGATCGCGTCGACTCAATTAATTACGAAGCTTGATGACGCCAAGTGACTCGGTATAATATCGGAGTCTCGATATTTGAAGATTGGAATCATTCGTCATCATCAGAGCGGTCTTCCCATCTTGGGACTCGATGAATTTTTTTTATTAACAGCGATGAGTGTATGGTACGAATGCCATACCGATGAAAATTCTCATTTTAACTGACGTTTCGTTAGATGAGGAAGGAATCGATATACGATGATTCTCGCAGGGGTCACGCCGAAAGAGTGAGCGAGAGAGAAAGAGTCTAGCCAACTTCCACCACTACAACAATTCGCAACCATTATCTCACTGTACATATATATATATATATGTCTTTATATGCGTGTGCATCAGTGGGTGGATATATCTGTAGATAGAAATATATATATACATATAAGAAAGGATGGTGTAGTCATTGGTCTCTATGCTGCTCTAGTAGTGAGCATGCGAGTATTTGTCCAGTGTACACACTAGACTCGCCTCCCCAGCTGACGTTGATTGAAGGAATAAGGGAAACGGCGAGCTCTCTCAAGTGGCCCAGCAGAGTCAGAAGCCCGCAGACTAGCCCAGCACCAGCGGGTTACAACCATCTTCACCCTTATAACTATATACACGAAGCTCGGAGCGTACGCATTGCAATCCGGGGTGCAACCCCCGTGTGCAACGTACCTACTCGTTTCGCCCTCTCACGCATCGTGCTAGGCCGCCTTTCCGTCGTAGGATATTATCGCGATGCGAGCGTGCAAACAAGCTCTGCCCTGACGCACCGTTGCATCGTCGAAGTCGTTGCTCATTGTGCTTGACACGAGACAAAGAATATAATTTCATTCAGTGTCGACATCGCTGGTTATCGTAATTTTGTTTCTCTCGATAGCTCGAACGGTTCAATTCCAATTGACTTGACGATCATGAACTTGATACAGGTGTGGATTTTCAAGACAGCGTTGGGACGTGTGAAAGATGGCGGTAGCCAGAAGAAAATTTGTTTGATTTCTTGTTAACGTTGCTGATGGAGATGTCATTGTCGATTATCTAATAGTCCGTGGCTTCTCAAGGACGTATGATGATATACACCTTGGTGTATAATCAAGCGAGGTAAGGAACTGATCGGGTGAACGCGCATCGCGTGCTGCAACGACGGAATATAGAGTGCAGGAAAAAAAAGGCGAATGAAAAGTGGAAAAACAAATAGAGAGGCGGTTCCGTATACATCGGAGGCGGTAAAGTTGCCACGGTGGGCACACCGGGGTCTCAGATCCGGAACTTGCTGACAAAGCTACGGAAGGCGATACACCCGAGCGATCACGAGGATCGGCCAAGTGTTGACACTGTCTCTGCATGGATTTTTACCGTGGGGACCGCAAACGGGACAATACTTTCTCCGAACGTGGTTAGTGGACCTCGTCTCCTAAGAGTGAGAAGCGTAGGCAGAAGAGGAAGAGGGGTGACGGATAGTTAGTGGCTGAGAGGGGAAGTGAGACACGTAGCGCGTGGTAATTATCGTTCGTTGGCTACCGGTCTACGATCAATCGATTGAAAAAAATCATATTTCTCTTTCCAGAATTTACTCTATCAAAATAAATCTCTCGAAATTTCAGACGCTCTTAAGGGATAATCACTTAACTACCTAAAGTGATTCTAATTAAACGGATTGAGACATTTATGCTGTCGTTTCTTGAACGTATTGTTATGGTAATAAGCTTTGAATGGAAGGGTCTCGCAGCGATAAAAAAGGGTCGCCACTGATTCGAAGGGGATAACTTTTTTTCCATCGCTCAAGCTATTCGCGATTCACGCTGTTTCAAAAATAATGAAAGATAAATTATAAATGAATGTAGATATCGTCATTTACAGGAAGCCGGTTTTTCCTCGATACCTCGTAAAACTACAGCCTTGTTCCAATTTTATTGGCATTTTTTTCAATTTCTACGTTAGTCTGGATTTTTTGGCACAATGTTTTTTAATTTCTTGTGTATATGAGAGAATAAGCGAGACTAGAAAAATCGGGCATCTGAGATAATGTCCATTTGACCTCATTAAATTACAACCGAACCAGACGATTTTGCGGGTTTCTCATTAAGATTTTAACGGTGGAGATATTCGCGCTCCATATATGGATCTGTTTAAGGATATATGGATCTTGCCTCAACACGTCGGCAAGACATATCATGCATACACCAATGCATTTTCCCTAGCGAGACAGGTCTGTGATCACCCTTTGAAATAAACAAGATAGAGACCTTAAAGATAGCACTCTAAAACCCTGAGATTTTGCCCTTGCACCGTTACAGTCTAATATTATATGATCGTGACGTCGGCTACATTCTATCCTTCAACACATTTATTTCCCTTCTAATTCAATTTCAACGCAATCAAATTTCGCGAATGATGAATATTTCATAATGTTTTTAATTAACAATTTTCTTAATATCTAAATTTCCGAATTTCTCAAGAATTCCTTCGCATTTTATTTCTTAATTAATTTCTTCATTTAGATCCAGCATTTTTTAATTGAATATTTTACGAGGTGATTAACGAACGAATTAACAGGATTTTAATAATGATTACGAAATGGAATCGATCGATCGTTACTCTTAAACGTTATCGATAAACGATCGTTACTTATTAAACTCCCTCAATTTTTCAGCACATCGGTACGAAGCGAGTTGGAAAACTCGCACTCATCGTACTTAATAGAAGCATCGATCGTGTACGAACGCATACCGGGATCACAATCTGACGATGTTGTGACATCGCGGTTGTGCAAGTGTGTTAAAGTCCCGTGCAAGCAAGTATCTCATCGCGAGCTGAGCGCCCAAGTGTGTACTATCGCTGGTATAAGTGAGAGCGCGCGTAACACATATCCGGGGGTCGGGTCAGTTCTCAGGGCTATCATCGCTCGTCGGCCGGAAGACTCACTTAGACCCGTCTTGAGTTACCCCTACCCAATGCTCTCGATGCGTTTGCCACAACTCCCTCCGCCACACCGTTCGACGTAGAACGCGCTTGTTCTCCTACACGCATAACCAAACTCCACCGTACGACGTAGAGTCTCGAACTTCTGATCTTTTACCCCTTCCTTACCTCATTTAGTTCGTAAGAACGAGCTCGTGGCTATAAGACATGCCCGTGGGTATCGAGGAACTACGAGGACGTCACGGTGTCCCTTACGAATGAAAGATATTTTATTCTCACCCCTTCCACTTTACCGCAACCCTTAAGCCTTCCGGTACGTGGACAAATTTCCGTTTTCTCACAATCAATGTCGATCTTAAGATCGGAAGTAAATATAATAACTAAAAGAATAAATAATAAATAATAAAAAAATATACATTCTATGTTTTATTTCATTTACTATATTTTCGTTCGATTATAAATTGAATGTTGATTGTGAATAAGTACTACTATAGTTGTAGAATAATTAATCATTTTAATTACTTCGAGTGGGTATCCAACTCTAAAAGAGAATGTTATTTTCTACTCGAATTTATTGAAATTATTATTCGAAAGGAAAAAAAGGATAATTTTCGTGTCTTATTTTATTGATTATTGTCACTGTATTATTTCGCTCTTGAAACAAATATGACCCTCGATAGATTTAATCTCGTAAGCACCATAAAGCGAGTACGGACGAGCTTAATTGATTGTCGACCATGCTCGATCCTATATCTATATTAGAATGTACGATCGTCCTGGCCAGTAAGCCACGGTGGATGGCAGTCGCATATTTGTAGCGCACATGTATATATAATAGGACGACCGCTCGTACATACCGGTGTACCACATGCCGCGTCGCGCGAAAACTTGTTGCGGCGGAGCACACGCCGAGGGCTCGCGTGCGTTCGATGCTTCTTGCATGCGTGTTCTCCGGCACAAGTCCGGGCGCGTGAATATGTGCCTCTTGTGTGCATTTTGCAATTGCGTGGGCGGACGATACCGTGGCTGTGCGTGAGCCCATTGTGGATTTCCGCCGCGGAAACGAGACGCCTTTTACCCTTTGCTGGGTATGTCCCGCTGCCCATCCCTCCATCACCTTGACGTTCCACGGCATTTCGTCGTTCTAAATGACATTCGTCGCGATTCGCGTAATTATGTTTCTTCGCATACATCAATGCCGGTTGATTGTTCTATGAGCTTCGAAGATCTGTCTGTCATGAGCGTTCGACAGATTTTTCTTTTCAAACGTACTTCGAAGTTTAGGGTTAGATTCGAAAAATACAATTGGTGCGGGTGGATATTCTCGTAGGTGGGAATAGTCAGGGGGTTGTTTTTTCGATCGGGTCGTGGACGAATCGAGGTTTTGAACGAATTTGAAATTATGAATTTCGTCTCGAGCGAATCGATCGACGATCGAACTAGTTGGTAATATTAAATTGGTGGGAAAATAATAATTCAACATATCAAGGAGTTTTGTACGATGTGACGTATATTTAAATTTCTTCTAGCGACCCAGTTTTTGGTTCGTTAAATTCTTGATTTTATGGGTACAATGACATTATTAGTTCCATTTGTTTGATTTACGTCATATCTCAAGGAGATACGAAAAACTCCAGTGTGGCCGTCACGAGTGCTAAATCTTTCCCGAAAGTACTTTTTGGCCTGTATCCGCGCGTGAGTTTGTTTTTTAATGTCGTTTCGAGTCTCCTCGAAACGCGAGAATTCTGTGTTGGCAAAGGTATGTGAACGATGAGATTTCTCTCTCTCTCTCTCTCTCTCTCTCTCTCCGTCGACAGTCGCAGTCGTGAAGAAGTGTCGGAATGTCACACATTACGAGGCGTCCAACTACTTCTCGCTCGGTTCGTCTCTCTCTCTCTCTCTCTCTCTCTCTCTCTCTGTCTCTCGGAGTACCGACATTGTTGCAGAACAATCGTTCGTTTCTCAGTCAAATCTCGTTTCTCTCTCCTTTACAGGCGCTCACTTCGTGTATTCGAAGTTTATTTTTTTTTCTCCATCACCGAACACCGCGATAAAAATGTTTTTATAACGAGGAGAAAGAGTACGAGCGCGCCAAGCCCGCGACGTTTCTCGATATCGTTGCGTTCGCGCGAGCGAGGAGACCGAGAGAAAACGCTCGTCGTCGTCATCGTTGTCGCATTTTGTACATTACGACTCGCCCTTTACAGCTTTAAGTTTGTCCTAGCCAGTTTACAACTCGGCACGTCCCACAAAGCTTTCCGGTCTGAGCGAGATATACTCTCACGAGGAGACAACGTACCCATACACTGGAGGAAAAAGTGAAGAGAACGGGAGAAGTGTCGATACAGGCGCGAATAAACACCGCATTCTCCACCCCGTCAATCCCCTTTTCCAGCTATTGGCGTTACTTTACAACGTTCGTCCTGTATTCGCGGCATAGATCGTTCGCGAGTTTCTCCCGCGATGATAAAACTTGAATATAATATGTAAATAAAAAAATTTTAAAAAAGTTCTCGGATGTAGAAAAGAATCGAGCGTAATTGAAACCCGTCATTTTTTTCGTTCAACTTAAATGTCTGGCATATCATCCGCCATTAAAGGCGGACAATAAAAATTGAAAGAATAAAATCGTAAAAAGAAAATGTAATCTACCATCTGTTTTACGTGGATTCTCTCTTTCTCTCTCTCTGTGTCTCTGTCCCTGTCTCTGTCTGTCTCTCTCTCTCTCTCTCTCTCTCTGGGTCGCAAGTTGCCCCGTATCGATTGCGAAATTGTTAAGTCGCGGAGAGGGACGTTACAATACAGTTGATATGTCATAGCGCGCGTCTACGTACAGTCCCGATTGTTCGACCTTCTTGCTGTAGAGACACCGTCCGAGTGGGAGACAACGACGCCGGCGACGATGAACAAAACGGAAAAGCCGAAGAGGGAAAAACAATCGAATTTTAAATTAGTTCGCGAGGAAATTTAGAACGCAACGACGAACTGGAGAATGTCTCAATATTTTATGACGACGTTTTCCCTCGTTTCTTCGCATGCGGCAACCCCCACAATCACCCTTCGGTATTCCTCCTTGCACTATATATTCCTGGAATGGAAAAAGACCTCACCAAGACTTCGCGAGCAATTTCTTTCTTTACTTCCCCCTCGGTTTGCACTACATTTTATTATGCGCGAGTCTGCGAAACTTTCGCACATATACAACTGTCTCGACGATAAGAAAACTTTTCGTCACCGTGCCGTCCAAGTGCCGTGAAATCTTTTCTTTTTTGTCCCGGTATCGCTGTCCAATCTGGAAATTATTTTCATACTGAAAAAAATTATCGGTCGTTAAATTAGTGCACGTATTATCCCGTTTGATCGTAATTTAAATTTGTATAAATATGATTAATTTCTTAACAGTCGTTTGGTTTGTATCTTTTTCCCGAAGGACCCGCATTACCCTATCGCTTTACTTCACACGGACGAAGAGCAGTAGGCATGCACCGTGAAGATATAAAATACGGCATATATATATATATATACGTGTTTGGAAAAATTTTCCGCACCTTTTCGAGTCCATGTCCGAGAGGGCTACCCGGTTTTATATCCTGCATCGATTGCCTCTAGTTCCATGCCACGAATATTTCGCGTTTTTTATACCCCGTTGACGACACTCGCGACCGCTTTCTCCCTCTCGTACGCACACGATCGCTCGCTCTTTCTCTCTCTCTCTCTCTCTCTTTGTCTCTTTCCCTCGCTGTTTATAGCACCACCATAGAGTTGGCCTCATGGCGCCGTTCTCTCCGCCTATAACACGCGTGATTGTAACAAAACAACGGACGTCCGGACCCAGCGGACAGTCGCACAGGTATATCGTTCCACATTCGTCCCCTTAAGAGCAGCAGGACGCCCGCGCCTTTCTCTCTCTCCCTCTCTTGCCTCTTCCTCTTTTCGTATACCCACTAACACGCGTACTCTCACACGTGCCTTTGTCACGCACATGGCACTCTCCTCGTTGATGGATTTTTTCTTCGTCTGGTCTCCCACACTGTGCAATCGATCGATCTCTTTTCACTCTCTCTCTCTCTTTGGGGCATTCCATCACGTAGTCCCCTCCACTTGGTCTTTGGCTCGTTTCTAATTTTTTTTTTTTATCATCGAATCTCGCGCGCCCCCTTTCTACGAGAAGAGGAACCGAAAATCAGGCCTTTGGTTGTAGACAGAGATAATAAATAAGAGAGGGAGAGTTCATCGTACAGTGGCTATTTCCTTTGGAAAAGTGGCTGCTTCCAGCGAGGATACTTGGTCCAGTGGACACGGTCTTCCGGTCCTTGGTTCGAGCTTGTACGTAACGTGGCATGTCTACATAGCTGTATTTAACCGTGCGCTATATTTTATAGGTGCCGCCTTCCAGTGGAACGCGAAAGTTTTCGACCTGTAGTCCAACGCGTACGTATTCACTTTTTAATACCCGTGCGCGCGCGACAAACGTATTTAATAACCGTCGAGAGTGCGCGATCGTTCGGCATGCACGAGACGGTTCGATGACGACGATTCGCCGCACCGACTCCGTGTAATTCCACTTCGAGTAAACCGATATTTCGCTTGCACGTGCTACCGTCATTTTATCATCCGGAGAGACCGTCACGGTTGCGTAATTCTTAATCAGCGTGTGCTTCGCGATTAACCGGGAGCTGCCTTTGAGACACGCGACGTAACGTGGATCGTCGCTGTGACAAAAACAAAAAAGAACGAACAAGATAATTTCCAGACTTTTGCAGAAAAACAGTTTCGACTCGTTTTTACGAATTATTTGACACCGACGGATCAAAAGAAAGAAAAGGTATTTTCCTCACCTCGGCCGCTTTTCTCCCGTATAATCGTTGCTAAAAGGAACGCACACTCACGAATACCTATGTATATGCGACAAACAGCTCGGCGGAAGACGACATAGAGAAAATTCTTTGCATTCGGATCGCTCGTGTCTTGAATTCCTGGAAGGCGTTTTATCTTGGTGGATTATACGTTCTTCTATATACTTACATACAACGGACGATATATATATATATATATATTATATGCTACGGGTAACGCGAAACTCTTGCACTGTTATCTTCAAGGGTTGGTTATACGGCGAACGTACATATCCATACCTCAACATCAACACATAACCATTGCAATCTGTGTTTCGTACACCTTTTTGCCTCGGAGGCAGAACGAGGTAGGGAGAAAAAAATGGAAGCTTTACGTCGCGTGCTGCTTACTTCTTCTGTTTCCACTCTTTTATGCTACTTTTGTCCGCTTTTTATGAATAAAAAAAATGGAAAAAAGGGAGGGGCAAAGAAAAAAGACGACGAAGAAGAAGACCAACATTGAGAAGACTTGGCGACGATGCTCTCGCGCTCGCTATTAAGCTCGCCGCCCGAGCCCGGTTCAGAATAAGGCGATGGGGTGAGAAACGGGACGGGTCTACTGTATACGTCCTAATGTATACGGGTGTCTATGTGTCGGGGTAGTTGCGTGGGGGAAGAGACTCGAGGAGTGTAAGACAGAGGGTGAGAAGACGCAAGGGGTGGCCGACGAGTGTTTTTTCTCGCCATTGTCCAACGCGCATCAAGAACAAGAAAAGCTCTTCTGATGACGAGCTTGGGCGAATGAAGGCGCGTCCTCGACGACATCCTCGTCTCTCGTAGGCATTGCCTTTTCTGTATCTAGACCCGAGCGAGAAAGCGAGCGAGAGAGAGAGAGAGAGAGAGAGAGTAAAAGTTTCGAGAGCTTGGCCGGAGAGAACGTTCTTTCTTTACCCGCCTTTCCTTTTCATACACATGCTACTTCATCTTCTTCTTTACGATTTTCTGTGCATTTACCACGTAAGTGAAACGAAGCACTCCCTTGATTTCTCTAAGTAGCACTCTCCGCCAATGGAAAGTGGTATTTGTACATCCAGAGAAAACCCGAGTCGCTCGAAAGACAAAGAGGAATCTGCGCGTTTCTTCGTTTTATTTCCACCGCGTCTCGGCCGGTTTTTCGGATGAAAAAAGTTTGACACCCGCGACGACGCATTTCCTTATTACAATTTGTAATCATTTCAACTCGATGCCGTTATTTTGTATTTTGATCTTATGAGCGATGGAAGAAAATGCATCAAAGATAAATAAAAGAGGGTTGGTGCGAATTGTTTTTTTCAACTTTCATCCGCCCTTTGGTCTTGTAAAATCTCTTGAGAAGATGGAAGATCTTACTTCGAGAAGAACAGAAAGTGCCGAAATCTTAAGCGTGAAAGAAAAATAGGGACGGAGGGTGAAGAATGTGCAAAAGCGAAAGAGAATCGTAAGAAAAACGAGGGGTGTCCGTTCCCTTTTCTCTTTTCTCGAGTGTCTGAATAAGACGATGCGCGAGATTCAAGGAGGAAAACTTTAATTCCGGCTGGAAGGGGACGAAACACCGAGGTTGACCCTCCGCTGTTTTTTTATTTCCTCACAGTCGAAAGGGATTGTCTCGAAGCGCCGACGGAGGAAAAAAGCGTTTTGATGCCTTTTTGTCCTTCCACCCCTGGTCTCGTCTCATCGATATTTGAACCGAGCATCTTGCGGCAAAGTGGCCTCGGAAGAATAAGATTTCTCTTATCCGGCGTATCGTCGTGTACTCAAGGGCTAAAGTTGGGGGAAAAACGATAAAGAGAGGAAAACCACGGAATATTATCGAGTAGAGTAGAGGAATTAAAGAAGAAGAAGAAGAAGAAGAAGAAGAAGAAGAAGAAGAAGAAAAAGAAGAAGGAAAGGTACAAGCACGGAAACGTTATCTCCTCGTAAAAAGATTCGACAAAGCTGGGGGATAAAATTTCGGTGTGCATATACGACGACGAAGAGATCACGTGCATGAAGAAAAGAGCGGGAGAGGTTGTTTTCCTTTTTTTTCCAAAACCTCTCGGTAGCTCGTTGCCACCGGAGGGGGAACTGCATCTCGTGGTAAAGTGGCGTAAGAATAAGGTTTGCCCGATGCTCTCATCGTAGACGAGACTCGAGTCGTGCGGTTCGTTGGATCGAGGATCCCGAGCCGCCCCCGTTCTCTGTACTCACAGGGGAGAGATCTTGAGTTCTTCCTGCGTGCGGAGAAGCGAGAAGGAGACGACGACGACGACGACGACGACGACGACGACGACGACGACGACGACAACGACGACGACGACGACGACGTTGGGGTTGGTGCGAGAGGGTTGGAGAGAATGTCGAGGAAGGGACAAGAGCTCGAACGCAATGCACTCTCGGTGTTATCTCGCGTCGCGACTCTGTCCTGACTTTTCGTCCCTTCTTCGTCTTCTTCTTCATCTTCGCTCGCTCCCTCTCGCATATTCGCACTGAAGGAGGAAGGAAAAAAATGCCCTAGGAGGGTGCACGCTGGAGGACGATGAAGCTGGGCGCCGTCACGAGCACACTCTGCCTGCGATGACTCCACACTCGAGATCCAACCATCCGTCCTTGCACAGGGTGTACGTAAAAGGAATAACCGGAATAACGTCGTCGTACTTACCAAGCTTCTGTACGACCTCATTTTTACCTGCATATCCTCCGACTTATCGCAGGCTCGTGACGACCCTTGCGAAGAAAATAGCTTTTTCTCTCGTTTCGTTCGTGGGCACTCGGCTTTCTTCAAATTACCGTACGATGCATTATTCTTTTTATGGAATGTCGATAAGCTTAATTAATAGTTTAATTGGCATGTTTCGCGTTTCAGATAAAACTTGTACTGGGAAAATAACTAGATTTAGAAATAACTAGATAATAAATAGATTTTAAAACCATAAGATAATTATAAAAACAACTTTTGGACATAAATCTTTTCTCGTGAAACTATCAAGATTCCAAGTCCCATACAACAAATCCAGAAAAATGTATGTAAGGTAATTCAAGTCTCGATGGAAAACGACTAGAATTATTGTATTTTGTTTCGCTAGAAAGAATATAATTTAAAAAAAGTCGATGCGTTACGTCGAAGCTCTGGAACCATGAAAATAGCCAACTCGCGGGCAGAACACCCCTTGAATCGGTCGATACGATAAATTCGTATCTGGGATCGATAACGCACCATGACTAAGCTCGCCACGAGAGAAGAAACGCAAGAATAATAACCGGAGACACGGAACATTGGTTATACGCAGGAGTCGAGCACAAAAAAAGAGAAAGAAAATATATGCGGACGAGGGTGCAGCGGGAACACCGGATGAGCCCATTCCACATCTTTTCCTCTCTTTCTCTCTCTTTCTCTCTCATTTTCTTTCCTTCCTCCATGGTACTAATGCACCCTCTCACTCGTCCATACATCCATACAGTAGTACATAGTCATGGGTTATATATGTATTGAGCGAGCCGGTCGAGTTTTCGGAATCTTTCTTCCCCCAAGCAAAAGCATCGCATACGGAGCATTGCTTGAAAAGAGAGGCAGTGCCTCGAGTACGTCGGAGGGTGCGCGCTTGCATTGTACGTAAGCCGTTCTTCCTCCTCCATCTTATATGTATGCACCCACCGGAGAAGCAGCAGCACCATCACCACCACCACCACCATAACCATACCACGTATATCTTCTCCTGCGAGCCTAAAGCGATGCCTACGATTTCTGTTGCTGGTGCTGCTGCTGCTTGGGGTTGCGAAGTCTACCGAGCAAGTCCCGCACCTTATACTTGCACTCTCTTTGTTCTTCACCCGGAGAAGTCTCCCCCTCATCGAGTATTTTCGTCCTTCTCGAGGTTCCGCGCCCGTACCCGACTTCAACCGATGCCTCGAACGTCTACGTATGTACACACGTATACATTAGGGGTAAACCGTAGTCTGTAAGCCTTACACAGAGAAGCTTCGACGCGCTCTAAGATTTCGCATCCCTGATATGCACGTTCCAGTCGTCTCGCTACCGACCCTGATGGCGTCTCGTACGATTATTATATATATATATATATATATAGATATGTATGTATATATAGATATGTATGTATATATATATGGAACCCAGGATTCTTGACAAAAGGGTCGGCAACCCTTTCCTTCCGTTCACGACTCTCTCCCCCTTCTCTGGCCCTTTCTCCTTTTCCTTTCCATCGTCTTTCTTCAACCCTCTTTCGGCTCTCGACCGTTCTCCCACCCTCTTCATCCCCGTCGCGCACTTTGGGGGTGTGCAAGGATATTTTAAGAAACTCTTCGCTCAGCGACGAGACAACGAATAATTATTTTGATTCTTTTTTGTTTCGTTTCTTATATATATACCTACCCATTTTTACTCATCCTCTTGTCAGCAATTTTTTCAACTTTTGCGCTTTAATAACTACGACCGTATATTTCGTGTCTTCTTTTTGTTTTTGTTTTGTTTTACTCGGAAAATTTCATCTCGACGGATTTCGTGACCAGCCCTAGGACTACCGGAAAGAGCGTACGGTGGACTTTTCAAGGATTCGCGACGACTGGGAAGATAAAAATCGAGTACAAGGATGCGACGAAAGAAAATGGGGTAAAAAGAAAATTTTGGTACCAGAGAACAATTTTTCGCTATCTTGCTGCAGCCTGTCTCAGTCTGGCCATGTCGGAATATGAAATCTTTATTACGATCTCATATTCCTCCCAGCTCTCCAAAAACAAAAACAAAAAAACTCGAGTTTTCTGCTTGCCGAGAATCGGGGTTTGCGGAGAACAGGGAATGGCGCCTCCAGGAGCAAAGAAGGGATGAAGGATCGTGTGCTGTTGACACCGACGCTACGACGCGCTACTTCTAGTCTCTTTCCTGTATGCGCCTCGTGAGAAGTACGGGGGAAAAAAGTCTCTCCCTGCGCACGGCACGGATAACTCGACCGCGCCGAGTTGACGGGCGAGACTGAAGAAAGAATCCGGTAGAAAAGTGATATGTAGGAAGGGGTGAAAGGAAGATGAGAAGAGAAAAGAACCGAAGCGAGAGACTGGTAATCGGAATAGTTATATATTACGCCTATATATGTATGAAACTAGAAAGAGAAAGAAAGAGAGAGAGAGAGAGAGAGAGAGAGAGAGAGAGATGGAAAGAAAGAAAATCTTTCCTAGAGACAGCCCAAGGAGAATGGGCCATTCATGCAAACGAGGGATGGAGAAAAAAGAAATTGCGGATGACTTGGCGTGATGGTAGGTGCAGTATGCACACACACACATACATATATGATCTTCGAGGCTAGGATTGTAATACGTCTCTCGTCTCTCTCTCTCGCCCGCGCGTTGGTCCACACAGTCGAAGAAAATCCACGTCTCGGAGATTACGTTCCCGGTGTGTCCCGCGGGGTTGCAATATCTTGCATCTCTCGGTGCAGTTAGAGAAACGAGAGTCTGTACGTCGAGTGGCGCGGGGTAGGATATGGAAGATAGGGTGGAGATTTTGTCGCGTCTCTCTTTCTCTCAACCCTCACTTTTCGCCGACGTCACCACAGACCATGTACCTCTTTCTTCCGTCAACGAACGCCTTCTACCCCCTGGCGATCATCGTCGTTCCTTCACCACATCCGATGTATCCGGGACTCGTACCGTACGGTGGGAGAATTTTTACCGTACAAGGTACAACGCGACTGTCGCTATCTCGATGGGATAAGCGAAAAACTGAAGATGAGGCGAGATCGCGGGTAAGGGCTTCGGAATGAGGAAGATGCGATTTGAAAGAGACGGGGAAAGATCGAGGGAGATTTTTTTTCCGAGAGGCTCGAAATGTATGGCCGAGAGATAAAAGAAAATATTGGAAGGGAGAAGGAAAATGAGAGGGAAGGAGAGAGAACCTTGTGTGCATTGAGGCCGCCGCGATACGGAGGGTGGAAGGGGAGGGAGTAAATAGTACGAGAAAACTGCATCCGCCGATGCTGCTGCGCCGAAGTCGGCTACGACGACGAGAGCGGGGGTCCGCGAACCCCTTCCGGTCTTAAGAAATCAATTTAGCGGAGAGGGGTGACTTTGCCGTGTGGCGCGCGCGTTTGCTTCGCGAATGAGGGAGCTATGTATTCAACTTTATACATACATATATACATATATATATATATATAGATATGTATGTATATAGTAAGTACACAGAGTATAGAGAAGAAGAACGAGAGCACGACGTGGAAACGAGAACAGCGCACTGTCAAGTGGATGAAGCGGGGAAAGACGGAAAGACAGACGACGAAAGACGGAACCCGCTTCGTAATCAGACGATCTCCCGAGTCTTCTCCCTTCTGCCCCACCTCGGCCACCAGCTCTTCTTTCTCCCTACCCCCGTTTACCAACCCCCGCTGCAATTTCGTTGCGCTGTGCACTCCTTCCTTTCTCTTTCTTTCTCTTTCACCTTTTCTCATCTATATATATATATATATATATATAGAAAGAGAGAGAGAGAGAGACTTAAGTACGTGTGTATATATATCCATCGAACTCTCGGTCTTGCTATACAGCGATTCTTTCTCGTACGTCTCCGCGCGCGGCTTATAGCCTCGTTCCACGATTCGCTCGAACTTTCCGACGTGAATTTGAGCCCTCGCGACCACAGAAAGAGAGGGAAAAAAGTAGGGAGAGGTAGAGTGGGGAAGAGAGAGAGAGAGAGAGAGAGAGAGACAGAGAGAAAGAGGAAGGGGGAGGGTGAGAAGCTCCACAAGACTGGAATCGCATCCAGCAACGGACCGCGATTCTTCGTCATCGACTATTTCCATCAAGGTTTTGCTCCGCAACGAGAGTCCTCTCCCTCTGCCTTACCCCTTTATTATTTGCTTTCTTTCATGCTACGTACTCTCTTTTTTCTTCCGTTCAATATGAGACCGAAGAAGAGTTCCGTATTTCATGAATACGAGAGAAAAAAAAACGAGGAGAAGACGAATAAAAAGAAAAAAAAAAAAGAAAAAAAATGGGAAAAGAAATCCGAAGAGCGCGAATGAAAATTGTACGACGGTATATTCGATCGATAACGCTCTTCAATAGACCCCAATCACCGTTCTCGCAATTACACGCTCGTTAATTAAGCAATATTTATAACGTTCGCGAAAGAAAAAGAAAAACATTTTTTTTTAACGTGACTCCGAATATTCTCATGGGATTCGAGAGGGATGCACCGGCCTATATACTTATATTTATCATGTTTATCATGATTTCAAGATTTTGTAGTTGCAAGAACCGCGTGTGCCAAAGATACGTACATATCGGTGCGGTTCACTGAGCGAACTCGATATCAGAAACGTGGAAGAAACAACCGAGGGAAATATATGTGGCGAGAGGTGGATCGAAGGTCTGTGGGAAAATATATGGTGAAAAGAGAATAAGGAAGAATCAGCGAGGGAGGCCTCGAAAGTATACGCGACTGCGGAGGAGAAGGCAAGGAGAAGGCAAGGAGAAGGAGGAGGAGGAGGAGGAGGAGAAGGAGGTGGTGGTGGAGGAAGAGGAGTGGGTGGGAGGGTTACCGAGTAGAGGGCGAGGATGTCGGCGGAGATGGAGGAAAAGGGATAAAAAATAAGGGGTTGTTGCTGCCCACCCTAACCAACCGCGTCTAGTAAGAAGCATTGGAATCGATATCATTGCAACGTGGGCTTCTCCACCATTCCTGTATACCTATACATTATATACGTACAATATACAGCATTGGGTGGGAGCTCGTGCTCCTGCACCTTCTCCGACTTCGTCGAAGAGCTTCGAGGATGGGTGCTCTTCGACTCGCCCGGCGATCCCCTCACACCCTCCCAACCCCAACTTCCACCTTCTCCATCCCACTGAATCCTCGTCCGCGACTTCTCTTTTGCTCACCACTACTACCACCACCACCACCACCACCACCACCACCACTTTACTTGCCCTGTTCCCGAGTCTCAAATCCTCCCCTTTACTATACATACACATATACACAAACACACATACCAACTACTTCGCCGAGTCGACTCTTAACTCTTTCCTTCGACGTTACAGTTGGGTCTGTGCTTTGCTTCTCGGGATCTCTCGTTGCAGAATCGAGTGAGTGAGAGAGAAATGCCGGATGGGAGGGGTTGAAATCGGTCCGCGATTTCTGTCGCGCGCGCGGCTTCGAGGTCGCGCGTCGAGTCCGCTGGGGATATCTGAGGAGGCACGGCTGTCCTCGTCTCTCCCCTTTTTCTCTCATTTCTCTCTCTCTCTCTCTCTCTCTCTCGCGTCCTCCTTCCTACACTCCACTTCATCGCTGCACCTTATTCATCTCTGTAGATCTGTGTATTATAGCAATGACTGTCTCGCTCGCGAATACTGCTTGATGGTGCGACCACTCTCTTTCTCTCTCTCTCTCTTTAAATTTTCCCGATCACCCGTTTCGACTATCGCGTCCTCGATTTTAGAGAAACATAGAAGAACTCTTCATTTTCTTATTTGAGCCTACTCCATCTGATTCTCCGCCTTCTCTCACTCCCTCTCTTCTTCTCTCGCCCCCTCTCTCTCTCTCTCTCTCTCTCTTTTTCGATACATTAAGAAATTCTAGTGAAAGTTTTTCACAAAAAAAAAAAAATAATTACGGCTCGACAGCAGTTCGGGTATGAGGGACCAAATCTTTGTAATAAAAGTAAAAAATAAAATATTTAATCGCCCATTAGCCGAAAATGAAATAAATGCGCGAGTTCCATGTGAATAGAAAAATTGTCAACGAATCGAGAAGCTTGAGAGCGGCTAAAGGCCCCGCGCTCAAATACCTCGAGATTCCCACAAGTCCTTTCAACTCGTGTGAGCACCCGAGCACACGTATATCACACGGTGGAGGGTAGAGGTCTCTCTCGGGGGTGGAACTGGGGAAAACTTTTTTTTTCCTACACGGCAATTTGGCAAAACCTATGTAAACGCCAGTTTGAAGAACCTTCAAAACTTACAACCTCATAGACGCGAGAGCTGTTCGAAAAGTGTTGTACGTACCAGAGCCAAACTCGTCGTGTACGCATTTCAAGTTATATATATAACGTAGAATGACTGGGCTGGCTTTTACAAGTGTAAAAATCTAATATCTACCATGTTAAAAAACTTATCGTGAGTTAATGCAACAATGGCTTGAAAAAGGGCGTATATGACTCGGGCGGAGCGAGGGAAAGAGAGATTGATGTGAAATTTTCGTGTATTACAGCGCGTTACCCATTTTGGGACAAGTATGAATATATTAAACTCTAAAAATTGTACTACTCTGTATTAAAATTCAAGATTTCATATCGAGGTGAAATAAGATCGTAGAATTGTTAATGACAATCGTTAGATTAACTATCGATTCAACGAATCATAATTTCTCTTATCGATGATAAGATTCCAGGAAAAAATTCGCATTCGTGTGGGAACGAGAAAATTTCGAGTAAATAAGCGGCCTTGACGGAGGCTTGCATCGGAATTTCGGCACAGCATCCCTTAATATACCCCGAGAGATAATAAAATTCAAATGGAGAAATAAATAATATAAGAGAGGGAAAGACTTTTGGGGGAGCCGCACGGTCTCAAGGTTTACCTCTCGCTTTCTTTCTCTCCCTCGTTCTCAGTCGATCGTCTTTTTCGCCCTCGCTGTACGACGACGAGAGTTCGCGTGCTCTTTGGGAGCTCGTTCGAGGGAGTCTCGCCAATTCTCTCTTCTGTCTCTCGTTGCCTCGTTGCGGCTTATACCCTGTACTTTCAGAGAATATACGAGAAACGTGGCACACTGTGCAGATATACGAGCTACGATCTCGACGCTCGCCTTACTTGCCACCCACTGCAACCCTTATATTCCGGTCGAGGGGTGGTCGAGACGAAAAGGAAAAGACAAGTATACGACTTGCCCTAGCTGCTTACCGGTCTTTATATAAAATATATATATAACACGTTGTCAGAGGAAGAAAGAAAGGAGACGGCGTATTTTCTGCAGTATACCAAAGGGATGATTAGAAATCGAAAAATAACTAAAATTGTTACGAACTGTCTCGATCACGTCTGACTGATTCAACCCTTTTACAATTTTATTTTTTCGTAGCATCGAGGCTGAGATCAAGGGTGATTCGAAGGGTGAAAACGACCCCGAGCACATTGAAGAGTGACTAAGGGTGGTTATAAGAAGGTACAGACATGGGAAAAAGCTCGTTCTTCCTCGACGAAAAGATTCTCTCTCGTCTCGGGCAGAAACGACGAGAAGAATTTCACGAGTGCACGCGAAATGAATCATTAAAATTCAGCGTGTGCTCTCCGCGTCTCGCATATATTTACACACTATACATTACTATACATATCGAAATGAGATGGAATACGATGATTGCTGTTGCGAATAAGCACAAAAATGAAAAAAAAATACTCGTGTGCTTCACTTATACACGAAATCTCGATACGCGATGCAACGATAGATACGCATCCCTCCCAATCTTCACGTATCATACACATACCCCCCTCCCCCACATATATATATATATATATATATATTTATGTATGAATATTATTTCGCTCTTGCTCTCTCTCTCTCTCTCTTTCCCGGATACATTTTTTCCCCTCCTGGAATGCGAGCCGTAGCTTTCGGGTGCTGAGGCCTGATGCTGTATGGCTTATGAAAGGGTGAACCGTTGAATCGCGCGCGTTACGTAATATTATGCGAACCGTGAATCGTACGCGATGTGTTCGAATGATTCCAGTGTACGGATTCGCCCATATATGTAAATATATATATATATATATATATTTTTTACAAATATGTATATATATATATATATATATATGTACATATGTATAAATCGTATGTGTTTTCCACCCAAAGCTTATCAAAGCTTGCATGTGTTCCATTCGGGGTTTCGCACGCACGGCTCATCCTCACCGACCACGTGAGAGACCCCTTGCGCTTCGTATATCTTCCGAACCCCCTTCTCCCCCTCCCGCTTGGCTATCCTCCGCGCCCACCTTCCACCACCTTCGTACCTCTTCCTACTTCTCTTATACACATATATCTACACATATATCTACACATATGTGTGTGTGTGATCTGTGTGTATGCGATATAGGTGGTACACTTCCGTCTCCGTTCAACACACCATCGTCAAATCCGTTTCCCCGTATGCTTTAATCCATCTCTCTTACTCGCTCTCACCCTCGACTCGGTTCAATTTAAACTTTGCCCCTGCCACCGAAAGCCGCATTAAGATTTTTTAAAGTTACGCAAAAATCGATAGTCAGCAGCGCGGTCGTGCCACGTATGTGTGATTCGATGTGTGTGTGCGTTTCTGTATTCGGCTGTTTGGTCTGCGTTATGTACGTACGTCTGTCTCAGTTCCTCATATGCATTTGCACCCTCTGTGTTCGGTGGGAGTAGAGGGAGGGGAGGGAGGAGAGGGCGGGAAACACGTGATATCCGTGCTCGTTTCCGCCTGGCCCTATCCTGATGATTCGTCAAGTTTGGATTCACCGCTTTCGCGTTTCGCCGCAAAACGAGCACCCGCAGCGAAATAAATTTACAATGATCCCGGAGTTTTAGGGGAGTTTGAATTAATCGGTTTTTGTTGAATGGCGGGGGGGTAAAGAGAATAGTATTTTTTTTTTAAACTTCTTATTCTCTTACGATTATTATCTTTATAGTCTCGTTCTTGTTTTCGGAGTTCGCGTGAATTTCATCATCGGGGCCCACAGAAGGGTGTCTCGAAAGGTACGAGGACGCTCGGTCGCGACCGGACGCGTGCTCTCTCGGAAGAATAATTCGTAATTCGAAATTATTTAACGAATTTCCACGAAAGTCATGACCCGGGCCCCAAACCTTCGCCGATACATCTCATCCTTCGCTTCATATTGTTCTACTTCGTGCGAGCCGAATACAGGTAGAGTTTGTTTGTGTAACGTACGTGTACGAAGAAGGAAGTTTCAACTCCAATTTGCCATTTCGTGACTGCAGCGAATCTTGCATTTTTCTTTCGCGAACAAACGTCTATCATTCTATCACGAACTCGGTAGAGTCGAACTTTTCGGCTTACCGTCTCATCCTCCCCACCCTTCTTCCTTCTATGCCCCTTGCATATCCTCTCTTTTGCCCGAATCGTTCGCTCGCTACAACGAGGACTCCGCGAACTCTTTTCAGTACTTCCGCTCGACCTTTGCTTAAACAGAAGATCGTATACGATTGTGCACGAGTGTTCGCGGATTGAACGGGGTGTTAAGTCCAATGGGAATGGCAAAAGAAATACAAAATCAAGAATTTACATACGTTTCGTATTCCGTGCTAAAAACTCGTGACAACGAAACGTTGGAGAAACCTTTTCTATCCTGGTAATTGTTTAAAAATATATATACTTTATTGGAAAACAACGAAATTAAGAATTGTCATAGAGTTTGAAACGCGATCTTTATTTTTTCTCAATAACCGCGAAGATTCTGCGGGAATTGCAAAAGAATAGAAAATTCGTGAAAAAAGTACGCGGTGACGCGACCCAGCCTTTCTTTTTTTTCTTCTCGTGATCCCGATTCTAAAGCATCCCTCTTTCGTACCAGGGGTCCCAGGCCGCAAGTCAGTTTCGCCTCTACCCGAATTAATCATCCGACGAATTAATTAAGTCTCTCTCGTCGCCCGGTAGGATTCTCGTTACTGGAATCGTTATCGCCCTCCGACTTTCGCGCTTTCTTTCCTCTCTTCTTCCTTCGCCCCGCGCAATTCCGGCCCAAAAACATCGCTCGCGTATTCTCCCCGACTCTCGCTCATTGTAAAATCCTTCGTTGGTGGATCTCCTCCTCCTTGAAGCTAAGGATCGGAGAGCGCATCGAGGGGCCGGAGAAGTGAATAAAACACGAAACGAAGGAGAAGAACAATCGCGTTTCACGGCCAATGTGATCTTGCGATGGCAAAAAGGAGGGTTCCTCGGACGATCGAACCGCTTCAAAGCTTCGTCTATTCGCGTATCTCGCTACCCGCTTATTCACGTGTAGTACAAAGACTTTCTTCTCCATTCACGATTTTTCTCAAGTCTTCGAATTCGAGACAATGATCGGACGTTCAACCGTCGCGCAACTTGTAACATTTTAATCGCAAATAATCTTATACGGCTCGATTCTCGTATCGTTCTTTTAAAAAATGCCAATTTCTTTGATACTTCGATCTCGTCTTTGATTATCGAGTGTATTCGGCTAGAAAAAAAAAACCCTACATAGTGTGACGAGGTGAGATCTGTGATTTTTTTAGTTTTGAGCTATCGAGCTTCCGCCTGAGTATTCTTGTAAGTACGCGAGTATTTGACGTTGTGCGAGTATATAGTGACCATGCACTTTATTATTATTCAGATAATATATATATAGTATGTATAAGAGTTACATAGCTCTCGTGTAATCCCTCGATGACTCTCGGAGTTTTGCACGAGCAGGAGAGAAACGCGGAGAATCTATAGGGTCCTTGACGAGGTTTTTCATGAAATGAACAACGAGATGATGGCCAAAGCCCGGCTTGTGGACATAGGTATATATATATATATGTATAGAAGGGGGGATGATCGGACAGAGACGGAGGAAAACGCAGAAGAGTCGGGTGCAGTGACGGGGTATAGAGAAAAGGGAGGATGCACCGGGCGAAAGGGCGAGACAGAGAGAAAAAAAGAAGAGACGGGCGAGGGGGAGTAGGGGGTTTCGAGAGAAAGACTCGTGCGGCGAGAGACAGAGAAAAGAGTGTGCGATATATATGACGAGTTAGAGGGAGAAAGAGTACCCATTTGGCCCGTTAGCCAGTTGGCTAATTTCCAGTAGAAATCATGAAAGCCCACAGCAGGTTGGATCAGCAGAGGAAAGAGGGGAGGTAGGGTCTACCAGAGGCGCCCGGTCATTCGATGATCCTCTCTCCCTTTCTCTCTCTCTCTCGCTCTCTCACTCTTCGCTCTTGTACCACTGGTTTGCCCGGCCGCGTAGGCTTGCGGCAGGGTGGTAATCATTGCTTTTCAATGATTTTTACTCCTTTTTCTGTCCATTGAATGACCGTCAGCCGGGATCGGTGCGAGTCAGCAGGGTTCCACCCCGTCGCTCGTCCTCTTCGTTTCTCACTGGCTTCTGTCTTCCTCGCTTCATATATATGTATATATTTTATCCTGTCTATCTCTTTCTGTCTATCTGTTCGAGCTTTTCGATGATTCCACTTCCTCCCCAAGCCTCGTTCGCCGAATCAATGTGATGGTTCTGGAAAAGCTCTCTGGCTATGCGTGAATCCCGACAGATTGGGGTAGGTTAGGCGGGGTGGTTTTCTGCCTCCTGAACTCGATGTTTAGTAAATCCCCTGACGCAAAACTGCTACTTTCCATCAAATTCATATAGATATATTATTCATACGTACACGTGGGCAAAATTAGTTTCGACCCCTGTTGCTAGCCGAACGAGGGACAACTGGCATACGGTTTCCAGATTCGAACCGTTTCTAAAATTATTTCCAAATATCAAAACAATTAAAACACTGATATCAGAATCTTAAGAAACGAGACATTCTGAGAACAGATAGATGGGAAATAGTCATTTTTTCTATGGTGGATAAAAGTGAGAGAGACGATAGTTGTTTTTAAAGGGTGGGAAATGCAAGAGAGACAGAGAGAGAGAGGGAGAGAAAGACCATTGTAAAAACTCTCTCGTTTAACGTTCTTTTCCTTCAATAGACATCGCCCGCATACACCTCGCTCGTTCCCCGAAGCGAATGCAACAGCCCCGCTGCGATTCTTTATAGACGTACGATGCGGCCTCTTGATAGTCACAGAGGTTACAGGTAACGCGAAAAAGTTTCGTCTCTAGACGCGCGTTCGTTACGAGATTCGTATCTTCATCGCGTCAATAATTTTTCCCTCCGTGGCGCGCAAATGCTTAGAAAATTCTGACGACTCGTGTCCTCATCCTCCTCGCTATACTTATACTTGCTATCCGTTTCATGAGTATGCCCCTGTTTCGCACACCATCCATCTAGTCCTACACGTACCCGCACACAGACAAGTATATTGTAAGGTTTTCTTAATGACGGAAGAAATTCTATCATATCACGCATCCGTTTAGGAGTATGCCACATTGCAATCCGGAGGTTGCTGGAAGCGTTTTGTCTCAGGGGTCGGGTATGTGCACTGGCAAGAGGGCTTTGGGGGTTGCAGCAAGAGAGAGAAAGAGAGAGAGAGACAGAGCGAGAGACCGAAAGAGAGAAAGCTCGGTACCCACGGAATCCTATATGTCAGCACTGTAAGACTATAAGGATCGTACAGCGGGTCTACTGGGGATCATTAACGTGCTCTGGCCTGGTCCCTGGGCGAAACGATATACAACGAGAGATATCCACCGACTTCGTGCCATTGGTGTTGAACTCTTTCCTGATGGCAGAGTGAGAACGAGACGCTGTATCGAGACAAATGTTATATATATATATATATATATATATATATATATATATGAAAACATGGACGATCGAAAAGAGGAAATATATATATATATATATATATATATATATATATTTCCTCTTTTCGATCGTCCATGTTTTCAGCCCACGACTTGATACGTACGCGAAGAACATATACATATATAGGTACCTGTATACAGGGTCCCAAGAGTGATTGAATGATATCTCTATTGGTCTTGGAGCAGTGACGTTATATCGTCAATTTCGAGCCCTCGTCCAACCCCCGTTTCGTCGCGATACGCCATATTCATCACGCGAGGAGGTTAACGGAAGACTGAATTCGTCTATATTACCGTGTTTAAATAACATCATCGGCGTTAGTTTCGCGCGTATGTCCGCGAGTGATTGTCGAATAATTATCAAAGTGTTACGTTCCGTTCGGCGGGCTCGTCGAACGTTTCTCATTACCGGTGGATTGACGTTATCACTTGTTTTTATCGATAATTTATGTCATCGAGATGTATACAAACGTGTTACCGATCGTCCAGCGGCGATATGGAACGCGCGTGCACATTGTTTTACGGTCTCGGCTCTCTTTGACGTTGATGACAGTGTCGAATGCAATGAATAACAAAAACGGGGCTGTACTTAATCCACTGTTTATCGGGGTGTCAAATTGAGGAATGAATTTGTCGATTTGTACCTATTCGATATTATATAGATATATATACTTGGTGTGTGTGTTTTAATGAAGATCATGCCGAGTGACCGTGCGTAAAATACATCCCTCTCATTGAACTCTCGATCGTTTCCCGCTACTGCCTTACACCGGCCTCGGAGCTAACGACATCACATTTAATCCGGTTTTCTCGCGATCTTCAAACGTTAGCCTTCGTGTTTTTTATGAAACATCATTACGACGAGTATAATACATTTACCGTTATACTCGTCTCGATTTATTTTAGAAGCAAATTCGTCCAAGATTCGCCATTAATGCCAAAACTTGGGACCTTTTATTTTTCACATTCTCGTCGTTGCGACGAGAAGAAAATGGAAAAATAAAAAAAGATTACTTTTTTTATACCGCGTAGTAAAAAACCTCTAAATATTCCATACGTGCTAACGTATACAAACGGAGGGGAAGAGGACCGGATTACAAACAGAAATAGAGAGAAAAAAAAATCAGCGTTTCTCCCGTCGATGGCAGGTGAGGTCTGTGTGTGTGTGTGTGTGTGTAGGGGGGTTGGGCGAAGGTGATCGGGGTTGCGGGGTGCGGACGGTTGTGGGTCTGCCGGTGCTGGTGTAGCGCCGGGTTCCGCGAAATCATTGCCGTCATCGATCCCTCTTGGTAGCCGTGTCGTAACACAACCCCTCCGGGGCTTTTCCGGCAGTGCTCTCTGTATGCCGGTCCTCCGTTTGCCAGAGAATAAGAGAGATGGATAGATGTGTGTATATATATATAAACACATAATACATAAAACGAGAGCAGTATGAGAGCGCAGCGACCGCTCTCGGCCTCGGTGGCCCACCCTCCCGTGGGGGTAGCGGTGCGGGCCTCCACCCACCACCCGTCCCGTCCCACCCCCATCCGCGAGGTCATCAAACACCGACGTCAGCCTGGCAGCCGAACGAGCTTTCTCTGTCTCCCTCTATCTCTCTCACTCTCTCTCTCTCTCTCTCTCTCTCTCTCTCAGCCCCGCTTCGACTGGCGAACCGGCCATTTTTTTGTCTGGCCAGTCAGTGACAGAGAGTCCCAGGGATCAGTGAATGTACGCGCGGAGGGATTGGAGGAGAGTTGCGCGGTGCAGAGGGAACGATGGACGCGAGAATCTGGTATATACCGTCAGTACGGAAAGAGGGAGAGAGAAAGAGAACGAGAGCCAGAGGATGGCGAGAGTCAAGGGGATAGCGGAGGGATTGGCCGGACGCGAATCTCTGGGCTGCCGAGGGGCTTGTGGGGTCGACGCCGCGCGCGGAGGGTGCGAGAGTGCACCAGCAACGGCAGTAGTAACCATCGATCAGCCTCGAGGCTGGACCGCGCAATGATTTTTACCCCTTTGTCCCACCCTCACCAGCAACCACCCACTCGCGGCCACCCTAGCCACCCGATTGCCCCATGGGCCAACCTCGTTCCTACGTACCCGATGTATAGGTGCTGCACACACGTATATATCACGGACGTGTATTCCTCCCCTGTCTGTATTAAGTCTCGAAGATAGAACATACGCAGCCATCAACCTATGTTCGTAAATCGGGGGAAAGTTAGAGATGGAAAGGTCGCCTCCTTCTTTCTGCCACGTCGCACGAACTCCAATTTTTATGTGCGTGCAGCACAGGTGCAGCTTCTTTACCTATCTATAGATTATATACGCACTTGGCCCTTCGCATCCTTTAAACCCAAAATCTATAGATTTTTATAAGGGTTCGCAACAAGGTCGCCTTTTTTCGACTCTCTTGCCCATGTGAATTGTTCGTAGGACCAAAACGCGAAAGTGCATATCGTATCCACGTAACTTTATTTTTGTTCCCTTGTTTTTCGTTTCTCTTCATCCCTTACCGATGTTCACCCTCTCATTTACGGTCCCCGATGCCTTTTTTCTTTCAATATATTCCTTTCATTATTTTCGCTCTCCGTTCGTTTCCGTGTCACGCGTCCTCCGCATTGCATCCCCACGTCTTCATCGTCCTCTCGGGTTCGTAAAGCGCGAGAGGGAGAGAGTCAACCCTTCGCGAACGTTGCATAAATACGAGCGGTTCAACTTCACTGCCTTTCTCTCTCTCTCTCTCTCTCTCTCTCTCTCTCTCTTTCTCTCTCCTCTTCGTACCTTCTATATACCGGCTACCGTTCACAAAACCATCATCCGCTGGCCGTTCGCTGGCCACGCCTTCCACCCGTCCTCGCGTCCACCCCCTCGCGCATAGTCATCCTCTCGTGTTTCGTTCGGCTCTCGTCCGTCTCTCTTTCCGCCCGCTATACCTACCCTTCGCCGTTTCTCTTTCTCTCTATCTTTCACCTCTCTTTCGGCCTTACCGTCTCTCTCTTTCTCTCTCTCTCTCTCTCTCTCTCTTTCATCCGCTTGTCCATCGCCATAGCGAGCATCATCCGACCGTTCCACCCCCTGACCATCGCACCACCCTTGGACACGCCGACGGTAACAGGACAGAGTGCACACAAACCGTGCTGGACCATACGAAAGAGCGAGATAGCAAGAGCCATAAAGAAGGGAGGGTGAAAATGTAGGAGAAAAAGATCGAGCAGCCGGGCGAGCTTTTTGCATTATCTCGTTTTTGCAAAAATATGCAGAGGCTAATCCGCGCGAGCTAATTTGCCTGCGCTCGCTCTCTCGCCCTGTTCCTTTTTCCACATTCCCGCGGTCTCTCTCTCTCTCTCTCTCTCTCTCCCTGCCTTCCCTTCTCTCTCTCTCTCTCGCTCTCTCTCGCTCTCCACATATTGCATGCTTCGCTCGCGTCCCCCGCCCCCTCGCTTCCTCTACCGATCCCTTTCTTTTCTCCCCTGATTCTCGTCGTAATATTACCCCGTACGTGGCCCGGCTCACAGACAAACCCCCTGCCCTTCTCGTCTTCTCCACCTCGTTGCCTCCTGCCTTGATATCCACTGGAAAGCCGCGAGCCACACGGTCATGATGGCTCCTGGGAGAATTCAACCCTTATCAAGAATGATGCGCTGATGCAACTCTGCTCTTTACGTCTGTCTCTTTCTCTCTCACTCTCCGTCTCTCTCGCTGAAACGTCAGTACGAGAGTTGGGTTGCTCATTTTTCGCTACTGGACCAATATGCGTTATATATCTATATATATATCCTGACCAGCACACGCCTTTCTGTCTTTTTCGCCTGCGGGGCCGACATTAGCGCGTTCATCCTCTCATCTCTAATGGGCATATCCCGATTAATCGCGTCATGAAACTTGCTTGACAGTACTGTACTCTACAGTCCAGCGACGGACATCCTTGTATACATACATACATATATATATATATATATAGGTTTAATATATTCACATCTTGGTTGATTTGATAAAAAAAAATGTTCGTATCATATTTGCATTAGCTCTTTATCCCATGTGCTTCGTTCATCGCACTGTTTAGATGTTAAACAAACACTTACGTACACATACGCGTGATATTTATATATGTATATATATATATATATGTGTACATTTTATTCAACGTATACACGTGTGCATTTCTTTTTCGCTCAACAGCAACACTCTCTCGAACGACTTCGCAATTTTTTGTTTCGAAACTCGACGCTCGTTATCAAATTCTCTTTGGCCTTGTGATATAGGTGGACGTTGCGGAACATTCGCTCGGCTAATACTCACTGCTTCCAACTCACCCCCTTCGCTGACTTCCTCGCTCCCTGCATTCCCCGGCTATATATGTTATATATATATATATATATATATATATGCGTGTTCGTTCGCTATTCAGTTCTTTCTCCTGTCCTTGCGTTCTAGCTTTTGCTTTTACGCTTTGTGTCACTCAACCCTCCCTATCTCCCTCTCCTTCTCTCTCTTTTCTACGTTCTCTTTTTCCGGATTTCTCTTTAATACCATCAAAAACGGGATTAACGATAATACTGCAGCTCTTTCTGCAGCTATACGACATATTTTTGTTGCACACTACTGCTTTCCTGCGTAGGACACATCTATTCGGGATTTCTTTTATTTCTCTCTTTTTTTTGTGTCTGTCTCAATCTCCATTCTGCTAATAATATTTAATTACATCATCGTGTTTCGAGACTGTTTCCCTATATGGTATGTATATATATGATTGTGTATTATGTTCCGACCATTTTATTTTCCCATAGCGTCGACGAGGGGATTGTCGAATATTACAATTTCGATAACTAACGAGACAAGATTCGTTACAAAAGAAAAAAAAGGAACAAAATATTCGTTTGAATCCAAAATTTGTTCAATGCAAATGAAGCCTCTGATCATAAAATAACTACGTCGATATTTTCGCAACATCACCTTCCCGGGACCGCTACCTTCCTATCGTTTCACCTAGACCCGTCTCTTCTCTTGGCTTTTACGACAAATCCATCCTCGGTCTCTATTTTATACGCCAATCTACCTCTTTTTTTGGAGAAAAAAAATAGACAAAAATAAAAACAAGAAAGAGACGAAAAAACGAACGACATCTGCCACTCTTCTAGCTGGCCGAGCAGGTTACGAGAGTGAGTGAGTGAGTAAGTGAGAGAGAGAGAGAGAGAGAGAGAGAGAGAGAGAGAAAGAGAGAGAGAGAGAGAGAGAGAGCGAGAGAAAGAGAGAGGTAATAGGGCACACGACGGAAAGGAGGAGAAGTGGGAGAGTCGGAACGGGGTTGCATCGGAGTCCTCCGGAATTGCAGATCGCGGAAACAGATTATTTTATGCATAATGCTCGGCCGAGCGTGCTTCTGAATTATGTAGAATATATACCGGTATAAAGCGAGAGAGTGAGAAATAGAACGGTCGTGGACGACGGCGATGTTCGTCGATTCGCGAGAGATCCGACTCTCTCACTTTCCACCCTCGACGAGATTCCAGCGCATTTAGATATCAACATATATTTACTTCTTTAATCGTACGTATAGCGAGCGGTCCGACTGTCCGAGAATTGGAAAATGTGTGGGCATTAAGCGTGTATTAAATAACCGTTAAAGAGCTATACGTATACATATTTCATGGCTTTTATTCAATTGTTTATTTATTCATGTGGATATGCAAAAGTCTCTCCGTTTTACTACTACGATAAAACGCGCATTTTACATGTCTATGTACACCTACATATACTTATACATACATAGACACACATATACATACATATATATATATATATATATATATGTGTGTGTGTATGCGTATTGAGAATAAGTCGTAGTATAGGTGAGACGAAGCTTACGCTCACGGTTGTACGGTCGTCGGCCAAACTCTCATACCCACCGACCGACGGAAGTGACCCGTCACAAGTGTCCGTCATTAGCCAGGCAACTACTCCGAGACTGGCCGTTTTCCATAGCTATATAAGCGAATGAATTTTCTCATACAGCTCGAAGCCACTAACGCGTACACATGCACACGCCGTTAACGCACGTCACGAGGACTGACGGCGAAAAATTAGCGGGAAATCAGGCGGTAATCCGGAAAACGCATTAAACGCGAAGTCCCGCTAGAAAATTCTCTCCCTTCGCGGTACGTTTTTTGTTTTTTTTTTTTCAATTTTTGATCACGCTCTCCGGCTTCTCGTTCCCTATGCTCGTCTCTGTCGTCGCAGGGATATTATATCACCGTGTATGCCCTACTAGAGTCCGCGTATTCTAGAGACATCCTTCGATTCTGTCGCTGATAATTTTCATTAGCGAGCGTACACGTGCGTACCGGATAATTCAAAGGCCGGTCATTGAGAACGTCGAGAGAAATAAAAATGTGCGAGTGAGAAACGATCGATTCAATTAATACGGTTTCGATTCGTACGCGAATTTGTAAATAACTGTAAATAAAGTTTTTACGAGACGACGTATTTTGAAATTATTTCAGTGGATTATAAAGTGAAATAGAGACGAAATATTATGCACTAAGTAATTTAGAATTTTCTTATTACGAGGAGAATTTATAATTGATCATAGTCGTTCATCGTTGGCTCGTGTGTTTCATTTTAATATGATGAATATCGCGCACTGTCACACCCGTCGAGCCGCGTGTACCGGCGCGTGTGTTTATCGACTGTGAAAAGATACGTCGAACGTATTATCGTTATCGTTGCCGAGCGTTCGAGCACGAATAGCCATTGCAAAGAGAGAGAGAGGGAGAGAGAGAGAGAGAGAGACGCACATACGCACACAGAGAGAATAGGAAGAGAGCCATGGCTACAAAATTTTCGGATATTGACGAGCCAATGCGGTTTCGGCGCTCACAGTCGCTCGCTAATATGCATATACATAAGCACCCATCTGCGAATTATGAAATTAAAAAGAGTTCATCGATCATCCCATGGCAAATGCTTCGCGGTAATGTCGATTTTCAGAGCGCTCTATCATCGATCCGGTCATTTTATAACACACGTTCAACGCCACCTGGCAAAGCGTTTATAATTATTATTCTATCGTTTCGTCCAGAAATACAGACTCGCAGGCCCGAGTATTTAATAATGAGGAAAGTTTTCAAAATACGTATATACATACGTGATACGACAAAAAAAAAGTCTACGGTACCGTTAAAAACTATTGATTACCGCACTCGTAGCTCCAGCATTTTTAGCGGGTGTCAGTTTTCGAATTCTCCAATTAAAAATTGTACAACTGTTATAACGGCTCGAGGTTTCGCCACGTGAAACATACGAGCTCGAACCAACATAATTATCGTAGCTTATGATTTTTTTCTCTAAATTGACGTTAAGCTTGGAGAATAAGACGAGTGGCCAAATGAGAGGTTGGCAGGTGGGTCGGCGATACCCACGCCTACGCATCTCTCAACGAAAAAAAAAGTTCTTTCCTCTCGGATCTCCAAAGAACTATCTCTAAACTGACGTAAATATATATATATATATACATAGAGGTTGAAAAGGAATCGTGGTGAACGCGTGCCTCCTGTCAATGGTGAACCCACGCGAGAAAAGATCGTCGGTCCGCAGCCGTATACTTCCTCGGTTCCATATTGTTGGATATAGATATATGTATATATATATATATATATATAAATGTATATATGCATGCCAAAGAGCGAAGAACGAAGAGCGAAGAGCATCGGATGGACAGAGAGAGCAGAGAAGCTGCACACCGGGCACGCACACGTCGCGACGCCAGATGGATTATTTAATTGGCGGCGCATGACTGGGTGGAAAATCGCCAAATGAAATTTTCCAGTAGTTCGAAAAAAATATATATTGAAAGTAACGGGGTTCTCAACCCTTGGTCTTGATAAAATTAATTTTTTTTCCATAAAGATACAAAATTAAAAAAAAAAGTTTATTGCGTTGTCGATCAAATCATTTTTGGTTTTAAAATTGATATTTGGAGAATCACGATGTAAAAAAGAGATACAACTAGGGACGGTCGTATAAGTAGGGGATGGTGGTAGAAAATGATCCCTCGGGGTAAAACGATCCCCGGCTGTTTCACCGACTTAATATCGTCATCTAGGATATTTTAAGCGCATTTCATGCTCCTACGGTCTAGCTGTATAATCTCTGCCAGTGTCGTGGCGTCGTTGGCAATGGGAAAGTTTTTATCATAAAATATTGAAAATTGCTGTGCTCGATCTAAGGTAAACCATTATTTGACATTATGTAGCTTTAGTTTAGGTACATATTATGCGATAGTCGCGTTTGTCTCAGTTTCTGTTACCAATTAGCAATGGAATTAACCGTTCTTCATTACAGTATTCGAAAAACATAAGTTATGTTTTGATGTTTTAGTTAATAAGGCATTTGGGGCAAAGCGACCCCTTCATAGGGTGGGAAAAATGATCCCAGGATCATTTTACCCCCTGCCTACTTACTTCCAGTCGTGTTCAGTTAACTTTATTTATACTTAGTTTTGAAATAATCAAGGCTGTTAAGCCAATGATACTAGTTAACAAAAGAGTGTTGTTGATTTACGATAATTAAGAATTTAATGTATAATTATTAAGACAGAATTGTTTAAGTTTGTGGCCTAGACTGAATCTACAATAAAACTACTTATTAAATGTATTATTTCTTGCTTGAATTTTATCCCCACCCGAGGGATCATTTTGGACACCAGGTTATACAAAATGAACCCTCACGAAACATTAATAAAAATTATTCTTAATAACTAATGCGATTCGACGCTTACTAAATTTGTAGTTCGATTTAATATTTTAAGTTTAAGAAAAAGCTGCATACACTCGTTTTACAGCTGTTTTTCCTTAGGGGGATCATTTTGTACCACCTTCCCCTATATTAGTAAATGTAGTCGAGAAACCGTCAGGTACCGCAGTAATACAGAACGGAGTCCCGAAATTACCGAAAATAGCAAATGCAATTTTCGCACGGCCGTAAAGACTCGGCGATGCGTACGTACCGGGGAGGGTGAAGCGCTGAATATTTTTTTGTTTCATCCCTCTCTACGTTCCGACCAACGCCATTCCGATTCGTCACTTCATCCGCTCGCAATTACGGAAAATTGCATTCCCCGTGAATTACATCGAAAGAGTCGGTTTATATACATGTATAATACAAAAGAGTATAACGCGCGGATGTGGTCTAGATTGGGCGAGAGATATACATACAGAGGGAGAAAGATCGGAAGAGTTCCGAGGGCCGGGCTAATCGAGTTATATGATGGAAACCGCGCGGCGGTCAGCTAGCTTACCGCGGCGTTTGCATTCTCCATCCAGGGTCGAACCATTTCCGACCGCCCCTCTCTCGCGCCTCTTTCGCCCCCTCTACCGTATACCACCCTGATCGATCACCCCCCGTTCCCAAAAAGGGTTATGGAACATATCGCGTGGTTACATTCGGTGTAACTCCTCGTATTTATATGCGTGCTACATGTTGTATTTTTTGTCGCAACAGGCCATCTCGAGTATCGTCGATACGATTGATTGCTCGGCTCTTATCTTCATTTCTGTCGAGAGATTGATTGAATCGAGTTTGAGTGAATATCAAATTAAAGCAAATAGGAAAGATATAGCTTATCGATACGTTTTTCTTTTTCGAGCTGATGTTTAATCGAGAATAACGTATCGAGGGACGAGGGACCTTTTTCGTGCCAAAAGTACTTTTGACACGAGAGAATCGTTGATGATGTTGACGGATGACGGGAGTAAATACGGCGAATTTCTTTTTGGTATACGTAGATATAGATTCAAAATTATTATGATTGACGGATTCGCAAATATCGCCGAATGCTCGTAGCTGATGATAAAAAAAACCTTTCCAACAGCCCGATTCGATCTTCGAACGGTTATTTATTCCATTGTATTTATATGCATATACCAGCGCAATCTTGTATCTGGTTGGGATAATCCTATTTATCAGCATGATGCATATAATCGACATTTTATTACGAACAATTGTGCAAGTTACACAAGTGCGAAAATGGGGATTCGAACGACCCGCGTTCGACGATAGCGCATCAAGGGTGTGCGCGCGCAGCCGTGCACCCGAGCATAGCCGAAAGAAGTCGAGACCGTACGACTTAATTTTTCATTATTTTAGACGAATTATTCTAATACGTTGCGTTAAAGGTTTTTGTTTATCGTTAGTAGTTTGAATAAAGTAACGATCGAGTGCCATTTGAAACGTAATTTCGCAGTTTATCGCGTGCGTTCACTGTCAAAGCGTCCACTCGCGGTACTAACGTGCTGGAACGAAAGCATGCTGGAAGGGGGACCACGTGACTGGCGGGCGTCATGGAGGGGGTCAAGATAGAGGTTATGTACTACACGAGCGTTACCGGTGGGTCGTTCGTCGTGATTCGATCGTAACCCAACGCCCATTCCCGAAATCTTTCTTCATTAAATGAAAAATCGAGACTTTTCGTTATGTACGAAATATGTATCATGTATTGTATGGGGTGTGTGTCTGTATGTATCGCGAAAAATTCGAACGCCTTGAATAACGCAAGCATAAGAGCGTGAACTCATCGAGACAGGCCAATAAACGTAAGAGCCCGGGAGCACGATTATCGATTAATTTCCTAAAAACTGATCGCCCATGTGTCGTCAGAAAAAAAAACTGGGCATTGTTTACATTAGACGAGTCAAAGTATGTCAGTGGAGGATGGAAAAAGAATATCGTCACAAAGTCCTGCCTCTTTCGTCGTCAAGAAAGATCGAGCCAAGTCTTAAGTCTGTTCAGCCCTGCGTAGTGAGAACAGAAGGCTAACGTTGATTGGCAAACTGTCATAATTCATTACCATAAAAACGCGCCCTATAAAAATTATCCCATCTCATCGAAAGGAATCAAATGCATGTTTATTCCCATCTTCGCGAACTCAAAAGTGATTATACTCCGTAAGTATCCAATGGTATACGAGGGTCGACGAAAAAACGCAATAAACGATAGTACACATGCTCCAGGATATCTTTTCTCTTCCTGACCTCGCTCGTGCGTGGATAAAACTATAAAAATTAATAAATCGACGATTCCAAATTCTCCCACATTTCCGGCTCTCAGAGATTCGGGAAGAGAGGCGAGGGCGGAAGATGAAAAGAAAGGAGACCTAGGTACATGTATAGTTGGTGTGAATTTGTACAGGTGATTAAAGACTCGAGAGAGCGACGAAGCGATCTCTCGTCGAGGTGGATCGACTAGAGCGATTAGCTGTTCCCGGGATAAGAGAAGGGATTGGGAAAAACGAGCGAGAGTTAAATTCAGAAAGAACGTCGGGGGATGGACGGGAGGTCGGAGGAGAGTGGAAAGGTAGAAGGGGGGTGGGGCTGGAGATTTAGGGATCTCGGGAAGGGATGGATCAAGTAGAGACAGGGGGCGAGATGAAGAGGGTGATGGAGGAAGAGAGGGTTGGCCAGTGAGATGAACGCCAAAGAGGGATCGAGTATGTGTGTATGTGCCTGTGAATGTATGAGTGGTATAAGCCTCGACGAGGGAGGAAAAAAGATGGTGTGTGTGCGCATCGAAATACACGAGACGAGAGGGAAATAAATGCGAACACAGGGAAACTGGAAGTTAGCTCGTACCTACTAAAGCTTTCGTATAAAAGTTTATGAGTTGTACACCCTGGGACCAGGGGATGGTGGTGGAGGGGGAGGACGGAGAGAGACGACGTGCGGGGACGGTGGATGGTTGGGCGCGAGCGAACGGATCGGCGGTCGGGTACTCTTACATATATACCTATATATATATGTATATATCGCGAGGAATACCGGAGAGAAAGAGTTTGAGATGGAAAATCGAGAGAGAAAGCGAGAAAGAGAAAGAGAGAGAGGAAGAGAGAGAGAGGGAGGGAGGGAGAGAGAGACAGCGCGCGAGACAGAGACAGAGATTGGTCGGACGATGCTCTCTGCTATCGCTTGCCGAGAGGGTTGGTCAGGTCGGCCGAGGGTTTCTCTTTTTTTTTTGTTTTTTATTTCAGGGGGTTGCAGTAGCGTAATGCAGCGTTCAGTTGAGCGGAGGAGAAGGCGAAAAAGGGGGATGGTGGTATGGGTATGTTGAACCGTTGGAAATACCGTTGAGCAGGGGTGGGTAGGGTGGTAGAACGGAGAAGGGGGGGGGGGCAGCGGGTCGGATGGGTGGTGGGTGGTATATTCGCGGAGGAAGACAGACGCGAAGCCCGAGAGCTTTGATGTACGAGTTTACCGGGGAGACACTTCGAGAGAAACAGAGACGAAATGGCGGCCTAGAAGAGTGGTGGGGCGGTGGGGGAGGAAGAGAGAGAGAGAGCGAGCGAGAAGATTCGAGGAATCAGGAAAGCGAGACAGATGAGTGATGGATGAGGGAGAGAGAGAGAGAGAGAGAGGGAAAGCAGACGATGCGATATACCAGCGCACGGAAAACAGAATTTTTAGAACGGACGGCCAAAAGACCAAACATGATTTTATTTGCCACCGTAACCGAAAATTACGCGTGTATTTACAGAGCGCACGCGCGAATAACTCTTATACGGGATATTCTCTCTAGTTGAAGAGCGAGGGTTAACCACCGGCGGCCTATTAGACGGTAGAACGCAACCAGAATTTCTCTCTCTTTTTCTCGATGTCCAAGGGGTCGGATGGATAAAGGGGCGAAGAGGGGAGGTAGAGGGCTAAAAGTCTCACTCGAACGATATATTATACGATCCAACGAGCATGAAAGCGCATCGAGTTGCATCTTGCATGACGATAAGTCGCGTTCGATGGGGCACTCGATTTCACGCCAATTATAAATTAATTACGCGACGAATAATCGAGACGATGCGCTGATTAATTTTTCTTCGCTTATTAAGAGCGAGGGGTCACGAAACGTTTCTACTTTTCGATGGACGAATATTCGACGAAAGACCAGAGAAACGAGAGGATCGAAAGAAGAATAACGAAAATACAAAAATCACCGAGAAAGAAGCTTCGTTGGTATCTGTTTTTTTTTTTTTTGTTTCTTTTCGACGAAAAATATATTTGCGAATGAAAACTACGAAAATGTGCAATGGACGAAAAAAAAAAAAAAAAAAAAACCCCCCTGAGCGATATATATAAGCCCCGGTCAGCAAAGTCTCCGCGAGAGGGGTGGGGGATCGCCGGAACTGGTTCGATAACGCATGCGCTGCATTTTTGCTCTAAAAATCCTCCTCTTCCTCGCAACCCTCTTTCTCTTCACCTCCCTCCGCTATATATATTTTATATATATACACACACAGACATATACATATATATACATATAAAACTCTGCCACGTTCTATATCGTAGGTATACGTTAGCCCCGGACAGAGAGATTTATCTGACGATGCACACGGGAGATCGCGGGGGTTATATACGTGCACATGCACATGCGCATAGAGGGAGAGGGGGGAGGGTGGAGGATGGGATGTACGTGGCGGAGTTCGGGTGTGGGCACGTGGGGTGCACACAACTCGCGAGTCCGAGGCTCGGTGGAGCAGTGAGGGCTGCGTGTGTCCGGCAAGCCGAAGGGTGAGGGAGGGATAAAAGAGGTGAGAGGGGTGGAAAGAGTGAGAGAGGGATGGAGAGACTTCAATCCCCATTTCTCTCTGCAGGAATCGAACGAACGATACGAGAGTGAGAAAGTAGATACGTTGAAAAAGCAGAAGAGAGAAGAGAAAGAGAGAGAGAGGGAGAGGGAGAGAACACGAAAAGCGGGAGAAACGGATAGACAAATAGATTGGCAGACAGAGAGGTCCGAGAGAGGGATCGAGAGAGAAAAGAGGGACTCGGGCACAGCATCCGAGGGAGAGACGGAGTGGCTGACGGGAATATCCCGGGGTGGAGGGCACGATGGAAAGAGAAAGATGCAACGACAGAGTCGAGATATATATATATATATGTCGTCTCGTTCGGGGCATAGCACGCGCGGAAGGGTGAAAAAGCCGATGTGCGAGGGTGAAGGAAAAGAGCGGGAGAAGTCCACCAAGTGGGGCTGAGAGAGAGAGGGAGAGAGACAGAAAGGGTCAGTGTGCGCGGCTGGCGTTTCAGGAAAGAGGTGGAGACGAAGTGAGCGAGAGAAAGACAGAGAGAGAGAGAGGAGAATGATGATCGAAGGGGGTGGAACGGAGACGGAGCTCGAGGATCGAGTCGGTGCGTCCCCGACGAGGACGAGAGAAAGAGCGAGCGAGCGAGAGAAACTCGAAGCTGACCAAAAAAAAAAGACGGACGCTTCAATTCATTGATCGCCGAGCAATCCGAGCGACGACGCGAGTGAAATAAAAAATGGAGAAAAAAAGAATCCCGCGAGGGAGCGCGAGAGGGGGGAGAGAGAGAGAGCGAGAGTGAGGCGTGTGGGGGGATGATAATAAAAAATTCCACGGCGCGAAAACTGCACGGGTAGAAAACCTGTGAGAAAAGGTTTTCGAATAAAAGATACTCGTTATATAAAAAAAAACCTAATTGTGAATCGATATGAAAAGTATTCTACGTTAACAATTTTGTTCGATGAAATTCAATGTTAAGATTCGTTTGGATTCATCTCGTTAATACAACGTCGTACTTTCGGTTATTCCGGGAAATAAGCATGCGATGAAAAGGGGTGAAAAATAATATTGACAAAAACTTGAATCTAGCGACGATCGTTTCTACAGAACAGTGTTATTTTTTTTTTTGCGAGACACAGAGGGGAAATATTTTACCGGGGGTAAGCAGGTGACAGACACAATTCGAAAAGATGCACCTGGGTTGAGAGCTCCTCCACGTTCTCCTTCCTGTTGTCCCTATAGTAGGACGATTCGTCCAATTTTTCTCTTTTCTCACATTTTCTATCGACTCGCACGTCGAGACCCCGAACGAATGTTTTCGAGACGAGAAAATACATCTTTAAGAAATTCGAGATCGGTACGATTCTTTCGTTTTTACCTCGTTTTCACTCGAACGGTCACGGTATAGGTATACGTCTTTCAATTTTCGACGATCCCGACATCTGTATCTTCTCGTTTATGTACACACACGTATATAGATTTATGCATATAAAGCTCGTATTTCCGTGTGTTCGTGCACGGGACCATAATAGCCTCACGAGAATCGCCAGCAACCCCTTTTTTGCATTTCTGCGACCGAGGAAGGGACAGATGCGAAAGGGTTGCTGCTCCCGTCCCTTCTCTCTCTCTCTCTCTTACCCTCTTCGAGTCGTAGAGAGTCGATGATGAGCATGAAGTCGAACTCTCTCCCTCCCGTTGCAGGCTCGTTGGCCGGTCGAGGAGAGATGCAAAGGAGAGAGCCACGGGGAGACGAGAGCATCGTCGACGTCGATGCTCTTCTCTCACCCTCAAAGGACCGCGGGGCCCGGACACAGGATTCTCTATACCTAATGTCTATACATGTACCTATATATACACCGATTCCTCCCTCATCTCTTCGCTACGCGCTTCGCGTTCTTTTCACCCGAAATCCTCGCAAATATACATATAGACCTCTCGAAGATTCTTTCCCATATATACGTATATATATATATATATATAGTAGTTGTAAAAACTTTGCTCTGTATACGCGCATCTGTCCTCGAAGATTCAACGAAACGATTCTCCGTTCAACTCGTTACCTCGTAACATTAAACTTTTCTCAATATTTTACAAAAACGATGTATTTTTAAATGCAAAATATCGATTATCGATAGATAAATACTTTTTCAATAATGAAAATCGTAATATAGATTATTTTTAAAACAATTAAATTTGAAATAGTAAATTCACTCGGGGAAGAAATCGAGGGGAAAGAACGAGAGCGAGAACCCTCGCTATCGTTGTTTTCTTCTTCTCGTGGTGTACCTTGGTATCGAGGGTTGGTAGCTCGAGGGAGAGGGGCTGAAAGAGGGGAGGGTAGGCTTAGGAAACGTCGCGTGCCCAAGCAGATGCGAGCCGAAAATCGCGCGTTCGAGATCGGGGTTGTACACAAGCGAAGTGAGAACAGATCGCAAAGGGGTGAGGGGTAGTTTTTTCCTGAACACGCATCGAGGGTCATACGGAGAGGGGTGGAAGACCATCAGGTAATAATTAGAAAGGCCTGAAAGGGCTTTTTCCATTCTTCTGCTGGGACGTGCGCACGCGAGAGAGACTTCACCTCTGATTGCGACTTATTCAAATTCTTCTTCGCATCAAAGCCCCGCGTAGAACTTGTTCCACGCAGTACAGGGGTTGGGGTAAATACCGGACGCGAAATTTTGCTTCTCGTGTACGATGTCATCCACTCTCGACTGTTCCATTTTTCGGATCCTCATTGAACACCCTTAGACAGCCGCGAATCAATAAAACAAATATTACCAATTTTTTTACAAATATTTTAACGAAATAATCGCAATTCAATGTGTATAAACTTCAACCCTTCTAACCCGGTTTCATCACTCGGGCATATGTCGTCGCGTTGAAATAAGACGTATAATGACTCGTTATTTGGGCTAGCCGAGAAGAAAAACGAGTCAAATGGAAGGGGTTACGGAGAGAGAGAGAGAGAGAGAGAGAGAGAAGAAACGAAACAAAAAACAGAAGGAAGAAAGAGGAGAGCGAAAATGGAAGAAGAAGAAAAAAAGAAATTCGCACATAAAGACAGATAATACCGGAGGCTTTCATTAGCATCTCTACTCGGAAGATTAGCGCTTTGGCTCTCGTCTCTCCCTTTCTCTTTCCCTCTCTCTCTCTCTCTCTCTCTCTCTCTCTCTCTCTCTCTCTCTCTCTCTCTCTCTCTCTCTCTCTCTCTCTCTCTCTCTCTCTCTCTCTCTCTGTTTTTCTATATTCAACGGCTTCGAGAAGAGCGGGAGACTCCGAGTGGGTGAAAACGAAGTCGAGATACAGAGGAGAGATGCAGGGCCGGTGACTATATAGCGCAACGAAGGCACTGCTGCATCTCTACTGCTCTCTGCTATAACGAAACGTGTAGCTTTGAGGATGGACTCGCGGTTTTTGCTCCTTTTCTTCTGACAATGAGAGAGAGATGGAGTAACATGAAGAGGTTAGAAGCGAGAGTTAGGTAATGACGAGACGTACGTTCTAGAAAGAGCTGTGAACTAGACGGAATCAAGAGTTCTTACTATAGGGCTTAACTATATCGATATATAATATGGTTTACGTAGACTGGAGTCGAGATGGTAGACAAGAATAATTTCCCACAAGACGGCGGAAATAAAGAAGACCCGCTTGTGACTATTACAAAAATAGTCAGAATATTTTCCCGACTCGTCTTATAATCAGCCTGATCCACGTTGATGGCAATAATTTTGTTAAATGAAATTTCCTGAGGAAATATTAAATTTTTATATTTACTGAACGTTCATATTTTGAAATGTATTTATTATTTTTTCGTCTATTGAGTTAGTGGAATTAAACATTTTCTGGTGTGACTTGAATATAAATATACGATTTCTTAAATAAAACTTGGTATCGACGAAAATAATAAGTAGGTTAAATATAAATGAATTTTTCAAATGATATTTATAAATTCTCGAGAATATATATCCTTTATAAATTTTCAAAATGAAATAAATAATTAATACATTAGTAAAGTGATTTTTTTCGATATTTCTTATCGCGTCAATATTTCAATGTTTCAACCCGAGTCGAAATTTTCACTGCCCCTCTTAGCCTCTTAGAGCCTATTTCCTTTGTAGTGCACAGGCCGCCGGCCTTCTCTCGATGCCAACGTGGCCTCCAGCTCGAATCTGACGGCATCACGGGCCCTCCGGTACTACCGCTCTCGATGCCAAGTTCGAAAACGTGCCCTCCGGTACTGCCGCTCTCGATACCAAGTTCCTCGAGCCGAGGTTCCCCGGGCGGTTATGGTAGGGCCTATGTGCCCTCCAGTAACCTCCGCTCGGCCCGAATGTAAAGTTTATGCCATTTTGGAGGCTCTATGAGGGGGCACGCATATACCATCCAGTATGCATCGTAGCCTCGCCTCGACCCTCAGCAGTCCGCTCGATGCTGCCTATTCTTGATTCCTCAAAAAATTTCGACTCGGGAATTTATTACTCGAATATTCGTCAATACAATCGTATTGAATATTTTGCGACACGAATCCGATAAAAGGATGAATTCGACAAGATAATATTTCTCCTATATTCAAACAGTTCGTAGGATAAATAATCGAGCGACTTTCGTTCGATCGCGATATCGAGAATTAATCAAATCGTATTTAAACTTGAGAAAATAATTGAATAAATCGTCCAATGCCACGAGCCTATTATACTCGTGGACACTTCTGTAAAATTTGTGAACCGTCATTGGCAATGGTAGACCGTAATTCGATAAGATCGAATACTCTCTGTATAAAATCGTGAATCTTTGGACCCCTCCCGAGTGCCAGGATGCCATTTTCTCTGGTTCGCATCTCGCGAGGGCATTTATGTTAATGACACACCGTGTTGTTCTCCCCTCGAGTAAGAACGAAAAATCGAAAAGAGACGATGATTTCTCGACGACGATGAAAACGAGCAGGAGGTTTAGCATCGAGTTCTCTACGTCACAGTCGCAGCTGCCGGTACGTCACACGATTTTTTTCTTTGTCTCAGTACGGGGAGAGCCAGCCCCTTCGGACTAGGTGGATATGGCTCTTTGGTCTTTGGGGGCACCGTGGACGTCGGAGTTGCCTCGACCGAAGGGCCACGCGCCGCGAGTCTCGGCAGATGTTCCGTGACGTGTGCCTCGCCATACATGTATGTGTATGCGTGTGCACGATGCCACCTCGTCGACCATACACACGGGATGTGCAGAGTATTTCTCGCACTCTTTCAATTCAGTCTCGAAAAAAAAAAGAAAAGAAAAAACGAGTGTCGAGATGAAAAGAGAAAAGAAATTGTATTGCCCGGTCGTACTTGCGTCGCAAGAGCAATTTCCGATTGGTCGTACTCTTGGCAATTGCGTCAATCGATTTGGCACGACGCGTGCCCCTTTCACTAGCCACCCCTGTTCGCTCTCGCACGCGTCTTCTTTCAGATTTTGAATTTTTCGGTAGATAGTCGGGGTTACATTTTATGCCTATGAGAAGACACTCTGCATTCGGAGTCTCGATCGCGGCGTTTAGGTACGTTAAGTGGGTGTCTGCTACGATACGTTTTATCAGCGAAGAGCCACGCCGCTCGAGTCAAGGAAAAAACGCCTACTTGCTGCGATAAAGTAACTTGGACTCGGTCGTATGTTGAAAATAAATAAAATAACTGTTTAGAATCGAACAATATTTGTTTGAAATGAATCTTTTCAACTTCGTATCAACGTGTGAGTTTTACAATTCAATTTGTTCAATGTGAATCAATTTTTGAGAAGAAAACGAACCGTGATCAAACAATTTGTCACTTGGTTAAATACGTTTCGTTGAATAATGATTGATATTAATAATTGATTAAATCGAGACGAAAAATTTACCGTTCGATTAAATAAATTTAATTGAATGTTTATCGTTATTTATCACTTATTAATCGAAGTCAATTAAATCAGTTTAATTAAACGATTATCGATAGTAATGATTGCTTAATTCAAATGATTAATGCTTTATAAAAACAAGATAATTCAATAAAAAATTGTTTTTTTCGATTCTCGTATTCTTCGTGCATATTTGATAAACGCATACGTTCCGACGTGGAATTCTCCATTGGACGATAGCCCATCGCGTAGTATAATGATAATTCATAACTCACGTTCCAAACTAGAACTGCGAATACTTGTTGAGCCTGGGGTCGTACCGGTTTACCTCACAAAATGTTCAAGAATAATTTCGTTGCGTGACCAACCGAGCATGCTAAAATAGTTGCCATAAGGCTCTCACGACGGCTGGCACGCATGTCGTTACGAATAAAACCTTGATAAATAAATTGCACCAATCGCATGAAAATCATCGAGTTGTTTCTAAATAGATTATCGTTAAATTTCGTACTAATAATTTTCCCCCAATAAAAAAAAAAACAAAAAAAAAACCACCAACAATCGTTTCTCGAGAGATGATTGGTTAATTACGATTTCATGTCAATTATGGAGAAAATGTGAACGAGTTACCGTTAAGAATTGGTTATTACTCCCTCGCTAATGGGGTTGAATTTTACGCGGAAGTTCGACGGTAGTACCGAAGCGAGTTACAGCCGGATAAGACAGACGCTTTTTGGCCCACGAGTGCATGTAAGTCGTCACACCTGACGTCACACACTCGTTAGGGGGGCAGATGGTAGCACCCCCTCTCGAGCGTGACGTCGAGACCCTCTTGGGCACACACACGCACACTGGCACGCACACACACACACAGATGCACACGAGGTGTACCTGGCGGTGTCTAGCAGCGATCCTGGGATCTCCCCATCATCTTTTCACCCTCGTCCAAGTGTTCCTTCGCTCTTTCCACTCTCTCTCTCTTTCTCTCTCCCTCCCTTTTTCTTTCTCCCTTTGCCCCTTACGTACGCGCGAGCTGACGACCCATAAGGCGAGGTAAAATAAAAATAGAACTCTGGCAAAGGGAAGTGGGGGCCTGAGGTATATAGGTATACCATGCGATAGAATATATATATATTTACGTTTATCTACACATATGTGCCACATCGATTGACGCAGCTGCTCAGGTAGCCCGCACGAGCTACTACTTTATGACATTAGAGGCTAAATTCTATCGATATATATATATATATATACGTAAATACAGCAGGCACGACAAAGGGTGCGAGACGCGAGACGCGAAAAGACACCCTCATTGAAATTCCTCGATGTCCCCGAAACAGTCCTTCATTTCGCGTATGCATCTTCAAAGTTCATCGTACCGAAGAATTAGAAAAAATGTTTACGCGGTATCCCCTCATTAACCTCATATTTTTGTTAATCTTAAGATCGCTTGGTAAAATGCGTTATAACATTGTTACGATTAGTCGAAGAGTTTACATCCCTCTAGGTCAGAAATATGTTTAGCTCGTCATTGGGATCGTATTCTTATTTTCTTACTTGGAAAAATGAAAGTTTCTGGATTTTAGAGGAGGTTCGCTCTTATGTAACAAACCGCCCTATTTGGGTCAGTAATAAAGCCTCGTAAAATTACAGAAACTGAACAATAAGAAAATTTGTCAGTGGTCGGTAATGCGACTTGGAACGACAATGCTGGTTGGTCTTGGTCGTTTCCAATACTAGAAACGTTCTTTTCTCAAACCGAAAGAGAGGAAGATCGAGACATCGACCCCCAATGGACTTGGAAGGTCGTAACGTCATCGTCCCTTATTCGTCAGACGCAAAACGAAAGTACGAAAAGTTCTCTTCGTCTTTCTGCGACCAACAAGATTTACAACCCCCTGTTGTAACCCCCTCGTTACACAGAGTGAAGAAATAACGCGTGTGAGTCATTGTCCTCGTTTTCACAAGTTTCGCCATTGACAAAGTTCATTGAATGAAGTCCAGGGGTTTTTCTCACCTTCGAGGAAACTCGAAGATAACGAGAGAGAGAGAGAGAGAGAGAGAGAGAGAGAGAGAGAGAGCGAGACGACGGTAAATTCCAATAGGGCTTGACACAATTCGTACCGAAGTGAAGACACGACGATTTGTCCGGCTCTGGTTTGTCCGGTGTAACGACAATGTAGTTACCCTGTTAGGCCCGGGGTATAGCCGCGCACACCAGTTTACTGTAACTAACGGAGTAGCATCAACGGCAAGCGGTATTAGAGGGTGCTTGTAAATCCTGGCAGCGTTCCTAGTAGCTAATTCGCAGCACGAGACTTCCGGTCGCGCGACCCGTAGGCGCCGGATGGGCGTGCGTGGGCGGTTTGCTTGCTGGCAAACACAATGCGGTACCCGTGAAACCGACGTAGCAGCTTCGTATTAAAGCCTCTTTAACCGAAGACCTTACTATATTTCGCTACAGTATTATACATACAGATATATTAGAGACATTAGAGCAATAGGCATTTTGGCAATGTGTGGAATACCGAAGAACGATCCACTTGGAGGTGCGTTAGAGCGAGCGACTTTCTTACTTGGGCAGAAGCGTGCGCAGCTGGCCCGGTCGATGAGTTTACCGGTGAGAAGAAAAAAAGTCTCGTTACAACCCCCGGGGTTGCACTTTGTTTCGATCACTCCGTATGGCAAATGGGAGACGAAAACGTCCGCGGGATGAGACTCTTGAAACTCGTGAATTGCTCGATACTCGAGTTTAAATGTGAAGGGCTGAAGGAGAATGAGGAGGAATTAAAGAAGAAGAAGAAAAAAAAAAGAATTATCATTCATTGTTGTACGCTGCAACTATAAGGATCTATCGAAGCGAATCGACACGAGCCAGACCTCCGAGAGCGCGGGTGGAGTAAAACGTTTTTGCCTCGCTCTACGTATATATATATATATATATATATATATTGTATTTTTTCATCCCTCGCGTGTTAACTTCCATATACATTTTCTTCCAACGAAACATATTGCCACGTTTCGCCCTCTTCCCGATATCCGGCCCAATTTTCCACGGCATGTTCCTCTGTCTCGTTTCACCCGACTTTCCTCTTCCTCTCTTTCCCTAACGGAAGATTAGAGAAATAATGGAAAAATGAATGGTCTCCCTTTTATGGGGGCCCCGTTGAAGAGATCCTCGAGGGTACGAAATGCAGCGTATCACCTCTTCTCCGGATGATGCGGCACGTGGAGGAGGATGGCCCAAAAGCCACGATCTACCCGTCTTCCTCTCTCGTTCTCTCCGCAACATATGTCGAACGTCGGCTAAACAATTCACAGTATTCTTGCACCGTTTTTCTGTTTCTCTCGCCTCGGTCTCATTTTTTTTTCGGGACCGTGCATCAAGAAGCGTCATTATCGGAAGAAGCTAGGGGGCGGTTTTTGGACGAGCTATTGGAAAAGACGAACGAGTCATCGCGACGAGGGGAATGAACAAAGTTGGACCAGGTCTCGTGCCCGAGTTTCGTACGATCGTAATAAGGGGTTTTTTTTACATGACACTGGGAGATTAAAGTGGGCCACGACTCACACGCGCGCGCCTTCGTTCGAGACTCTCTCGGGGCACACGCATGAACCTCGTCGCGATGGAAGAACCACGGGTGAAACACAGCTCGAAGAAAAGGATAGAAGTCGAGAGAGTTTTCGTGAGGTAGGTCGAACCATCTGGCGAGACTTCCTCGACACGGTATCGGCACCGCATGCGGAAGAAACTCGGGGGTAGACCGCATGCTTGGTGTTGGTCGTACGCTATTATAGAGGGGTATAGTGTAACGTTCGAACCACGGGGTTCTTTAAACCACCGAGCGCCTTCGAGACGCACCTTGAGACCTGTCTAGGCCAAGGACCCTTTACGCATCGTCGAGCAGCACAGAAAGGGACCTTTAAAGAGATCCCCGAGGGTAACCTACGAAAAAAAAGCGCGGAAAACTTCGCTTAATCCCTCGGCACGCCTTTATATGCAACAGTCATAGAAACAAAATACTTTCTTTTTCTCTGCCTTCCACGTATTTATTTAACTCTCGGCTAAATCGTTATCGAACCTTCGATCATTACGACGCCTGTAATTACGTGTCCAATTTTCGATAAATCGTAGTTTCAGGACGGGAACGCATTTAACATCATCGATACTGCATTTTTGTTTCTGTTTTTTTTGTGACTGTCGGATAGTGGCGTGGGGTTCTTATTGAGGAAACTTTGAGTCACGTTTTATAAGAACGATCGAAGGAAGACTATATTTTTAAAAAGAAAAAGCGATTTTTAAAAAATTATTTTATTTATTTCCGATAACAACAAACAATTATTTTGTCGAAAAGTTTATATGAAATAATTATGTACGACAAATTTTTTCAAAGCTTTTTTAGGCTCCTTGAACTCCACTGAATGAGTGCAACCCTTATTCGTGTATTCACTCGTCGCTATATATTATCTATGTGAAAAATGTCTCGGAAGATTGCCGAGCACTAATTATTTTCCTTGAGCATACATCAACTCGACAAATAAAAAATACGCCAATATTCCTACTCAAATATCGCACATACAAACCCATACCAACAAATGAAAACAAAAAAAAGGAAATCTGCAACTTCAGATGGTGCAACGCGAAGCATTTATGACCCAGGCGCGCGTGCATCGTGGCTCCCCCTCTCTCGTGTAATTCCTGAGCAAAAAGGCTGTGCGCTTATTTACCGTCTTTGTCTTTTCGTCCGCTTCGGCGATATGTACATAGAAATAGATAGAGGGAGAAAAGGAGAGGAAGAGAGAGAGAGAGAGAGAAAGAAAGAAAAGTCATATACGATACTACTTTCTCGCTCGCGTTCTGAAATTTCAACCCCTTCGCCCCTTCTCGCTCGCCCTACCACTGTCCCTCTACGTTATTTCTTTCTTCAGCCTGATCGCAAGGGTTGTGCATCGCTTTCGCTGCAGGCATGCACTTTTGTCTTCGTCACACGTGCAACAGAAATCCACGGTTCATACCGGCTTTGCGGGGTGGACGGGGGTGTGACGAGCGATGTACACGAGAGACGGAGAAAGAGAGAGTGAGAGAGAGAGAGAGAGAAGCAGGGGTAGGGGTGAGACGGTGCAACGTGGCAGATAGTCCTGGGGGTTGCAGTTAGCATTGGACGACGGCTCTCCACGGGAGACTATCTCTCTCTCTCTCTCTCTCTCTCCGTCTCTCTCATCGCGGTGACAGTGCGACTTTTATTAGGGAAGGAATCAGCAAGCATGATTATGTACCTTAGAGCGCATCATCCCTCCACCCTCTCGTCCCTCTCCTTCTCTCTCTCTCTCCTTCTCTCATTCCTCGATTTGGCATAAGCCATCCCTCCGGCGCAACGACATCGGAACTACCCCGCCCCACTCTCATCCCTTACATATCCACCCCACCTACCCCTTCGGAATACTGACGAAGATGACTACGATGACGACGACGAGGAATTGCCCCGCGCCAGCCCTGTGCCTCCCGCTGCAGGCCCAGCGCACACTGCATTGTCAAATCCAACCATCCCACTTGCGAAAAACATCCCCCACACCCAACCTCCCCCTGCTACTCGTAGCTCGCGAATAGACAATGGCGTAAGACTTCGAGATGAAGCAACGATACATATACATATGTATATATGTATGTAGGCATATTAGTTTTTTTTCTATTACTTACGATGAACGTTGTCGTGGCGATGCGAAAGATGCTGCACCCTGTAACAGAGACGATTTGACAATTATTGAAACGATCGTGTTAGAATCGAGGATGAAAGTTACTTGAATCAAAAAATTATTCATAAGGATTTCCATGGAATAATTAGATTGAAAAAATTATAATGAGCTATTACTTTTTTTACGAATACTGAAAAATTATTGGAGATAACGATGTATAGGATTGACACGATTGAATTAATGCTAGAAATTTATTATTAAAGAATTCAATATTCACAATGTATTCACGCTTTTTTCCGTTATTTTTTTGTTTGCTTATCATCGATAACGACCAAGGCGAGACGAAGGATTGTTGGAAATAGAGAAATCGATTTCTCACTCGGATCATCGACTCGACGTAGCCCGCGCGTCTACGGGTTACGAAATTCGTAAAAGGTTTCTGCCGTCGCCAATGCCGCCCAAGGCGATATCGTCGTGACAATGAAACCCACCCCATACAGTCCATCCCTTCTTCTTCTCCTCTGCCCGTTCGTCGCGACACGCGTCGTCCATATTTTCGCACACTCGCGACACGAAGAACGTGACGGAGAAAATAGAGACCGAGCGAGACAAAAATTAAATAAAAACGAAAACTCGAACCCCTCGTATTTTTTTTTTCCTTTTTCACCCTCGATATCGATTCGCATCGATATTTAATGTTTTACTTCGTTCTCGTAAACTTTGTAAATTTAACGAACGGCACACAGCTTTCCGTCCACTCATCGAGCAAACGCCTTTCT